>JAOTQJ010083223.1:0-12450 GCA_025642045.1 Solanum sejunctum
ATCTAGAAACAACCACTTTATGTTTTTAAACATAGGGGTTAGGCTGCGTACATCCGACCCCCCCTCACCCCGCAATGAGCGGAAACCTTTTGAGGCACTGGGGTATGTTGATGTTGATGTTGATGATTGTGTTATTGGTTCTTGGTTTTAGAATTTTGCTTAATGAGTTAACCAATAATATGATAATAAAATAAATAATTACATTTATACTATTTGATATATAAAGTCTTTGATAGGTTTCATACTTTTATTTTTTATTGTCTTAAACTCTCAAATATTCTAAAACGTGATAGTGTTTGTTTTTGAGCAAAATGAATTTGTTAACTTATGTGTATGATTCATTTGATTTGCCACCTTGGTTCTAAAAAATTTTCAAGAAAGAATTTCTTTTGTCAAAGCTTAACAGATAAATTGATAACGATCAATAATCGGTAAGTCAATATCTTAATAGTTCTATTACTGTTTAGCATATCTACAAATCAATAATCGATAAGTCGAATCAATAAATTTCAAAATGAACCGAACTGACTAATATGCAGCGCTACTCCTAATTGTTTAAATATGAAACTCAAAAAAAAAATTAATTAAGTTTAATGTGTTTTTGATATTATCTAAAAAAGAAAAACTAACGAAAGATGAATGAAATACTCCTTTCGTTCACTTTTAGTTGTCAAACTTTAACTTGATAAATTTATTAATAAAATAATTATTGATATAATAAATGTATCATTTTATCCGTGTTAATTGATAAAGATCGATTTCATATATATTTATTATATTTTTAAAAAATATTAACTCAATAATAGTAAATTAAAAAAAATTATGTTTCACCTTTATTTATTAAAAATGATAAGTAAAAGTAAAATTTATATTAAATTGTTTTTGACAAATGTGAGGGGAGGAAGTAAGTAGAAGAGGAAAAAGGGCAGTAAGTTACTACGACGACCATCTTAAATGCCTATTTTGAGAAGTCTATTTTAAAAGTGAAGTGGCCCCAAGTTGGGAGTTTCAGGATATTTCATAATCAATTTTAACGTAGGTTGCTATTGAGACAAAAAAGTCCCGGTGGTTAATGGGATGATGGTCTCCTTATAAGATTTAGACAATTCTCTTTCCTTTGAGCTAGCTTTTGGGGTATGAGTTAGGTCTAAGAACTTCTTCAACATGGTATCATAGCAGGGCCCGTCTCACCCAATATTGGGCCTTCGAAAAAAATTGCCCACTCACCAGATGCTAAGCATTGAACGTGAGGTGGGGTGTTGAAACAAAAAAGTCCTACATTGATGGTTAATGAGATGGGTAGTCTCCTTATAAGGTTTAGAAAATACTCTTCCCTTTACTCTTCGCTTTGAAGTCATTTGATAAAATTATCCCGTCTTCTTAACTTCTATATCAAATCAATAGGAGATAAGTAAATATGGACAAGATAAAGTAACTGATAATTGAGTGATAGTTTAGATAAGTAAATTTGACTCAATAGACATTTTGCTTCATTTTCACCATTGAATTCTATAATTAAATATTGGGATAACAATGACCCTAGACACTTTAGTCAACTACGAAACATCTATAGTGTATATACTTATACTTAATATATACATACACACACAGATATATATATATATATATATATATATATGCATAATCCAAAATATATAAATTTGAGTTTGATGAGAATTTTATACAATTAATAATTAGAATTATTAGTGTTCAAGTAATGTACCTCGTTAGCGTAAAATATTTTTTTACATAATCAGACAATGTTTATCACTTATTATGATATAATAGATAAGCATGTAATGATCTTTAACTGTTGCATTATGTCACTATTGTTTAGTTAAATAAACTATCCGCTTGCATTGTCTGATAAAGTGAACAGATTGATGCATTAATCTTTTATTGTACATAAAATTTGAAAAAGGACTAGACCATAAGGATGACGAGATACATAAATGACTTACCTATAAGCTAAGTTATGATTCATTAATTAATATATTTTAATTTGCCATTAAGAATATGTATCTAGGTTTTCTTTTGTTACAAAATTGGTCATTTGACAATATAATCCATCCGTGTGTGGCTGGTATTAATTATGAAATACATCAGCCATTTATTTGTTTCATAATATAATTTATTTGTTTTAATGACATTGTTTAGTAGCGCTCTAAAAATCAAGAAAAAACAAAAATAAAATACAATGGATCATCTAACTAATGTGAAAATGATAATTAATATCATGTCGTAATATATTAAATACTAATAAGGTAGAACAAGAAAATCAACCAAGTTTTAGGAATGATAGTGAGTTCCATAAAGAAAATACTTATACCTTTTTTTGTGCTATTTAAGCGTTTCTTCATTTCCAGTCTACATAATTAATTTTGCTTGGAAAACAATGATTAAATTAAATTGTCTAAAATGTAGGTAATTTGCTCTATGAAATTGTTTCCCCTAGTCATTAGAAAATTCGTTCATGTCGGGGTTAATAATTTTTATTAACTAGAAATAATGAACATATCTTCTAGCTAGCTTAATAAGTGTTTGAGTTGTGGTGCTTCTAATCCTGATACTTTGTCAGGTCCCTTTATGAAGAATATCAGAAATCTTAAGAAATAAAGAACAACAATCAAATGCACACAGATTTTTACGTGGAAAAACTCATTGCTCAAGGGAGGAACAACCACGACCTGTCACGACAAGATTTAGCAACCAAATCCACTAGGAGCAAAGTAAAGAAATACAGCACACCCCTTACTTCTCTATTTTCCCCTTGCAACAAAGGCAACTTATGCAACAGCACAAGTCAAGAGCAACACTGACCCTGCTTCGATCTACCCTACGCCACTTGAGTAGTTAGAAAGAAACAACATACCCACACACCTTGAGACTACAAGACTGTCTCCAAGGTATGTTTCCACACACAAAATACACTGACAAATAACTAATCACTTACCTTTATATGAGAGGAATGATAGTACATTTAGATGCTTACAACAAAAGCTCGCTCAAAACACAAAACACAAAACCTAGTTTTTTTGGTTCTTCATATGTGTCTGTTGATGTCTTACACAAGAGGCCAAGAAGAATTTTTTCAAAACAAAGAGTATCAATTTTCAATCTATTACCTAGTATTTGAAAAACTTACTTCAACAACCTTGGACTTCTGTCTTTTATACTGCTGTGTCTACAGCCTAAGAACCGCTAGTCCTTTAGACATTTCTGAAAGACTTCTCACCAACCACAACAGCTTTACAGGTTGTTTTCCACCACTAGAAACCTTACAGAAACTTGATGTCTTTCCTAATCCTTGGTATAGTTTGTTTCTCATCAAAACCTACACATGTATTCTTAATAATTTCTCCCTTTTTGATGATGACAAACTATATTTTTATATCTGTGAGTTAGGTTCTTCCGAAACTGAATTAGAACACATAATGTATATTTTATGAAATTTGGTTCCCCTTGAAACTATGTCTTCCTGAGAACAACAAGATACAACAGGATGCAATCACTACATAACACAGTAATCCTACATATCACAATAATCTTTCCCCTTTTGGCATCATCAACAGGAAAAATAGTAAACTAAAATAGAATTACAATCCAAAAATATTAGGAGCAGGACACAACATATTTTAAACGAGATCATAATAGAAGTAAATAAAATTCAGATTGGAGATATACAAAAGCGGCCAGCACCATGTCATGGCGTAATTCATTTATAACCATCTCCTAAAAAACAAATAGTTAAATGCCCTAGATTGGGCAAAAATATACTACATAAGAACAAGATTGTAAGAATTGCAATGATTACAGGCAGGGAAGGAACAAGAGCAGGGGCTGTAAGGAACAAAGAGGAACAAACATGTGTAAAGAAACTTAGGAACGAGAAGGCTTGGTAGATAAAGAGTCAATTGATTTTGCTATGTTTGTACTGTGATCTCTATGAGCTTCTAGAAGTTACTGAGTAGGGGACTTTACTTTCTTGGTCAATTGGGCATTTACTTCCCTTAGCTCTGTCACCTCATCTTGGTCAGTTCAACTTGCATTGCTTCTATTTCAGCATGTTTGGTGGTTAATTTCTCAAACGTCTCCTTTCTTGAGCTTTTAACGCCTCATTTTGTTCTACCAAGTCAGACATGGGAGATCTTTTGGTGCCAGCCTTCTGCTATCCAATCTCACACTCAGAAAGGGTAGTAAACTAGAATGATTGTTTTATTATCCCCATTATGCCCCTACTCAATTCGATTCCATGATGCTCAAACACCCAGTTGAGAAAATATTCATATGGAAGCCCGTGTTTTCCTTCAGCCATGTGATAAACCTTGGTCATGTGCTCTACCATAATAGCAGGTAGATTTATTTTGACCATGGCACTCAACTTCTTCATCAGATATAGATCCATCATGGTCGCAACTGTTCTCTTTTCAGACCTGGGAAAAAGTACCTTGTATATGAACTCAAAGTACAGCTGATATTGACCTTTTTAAGAAGCTTCTTGGACACAGCTAAATAGGTGAGCTTTCTTATTTTTTCAGCCATTACCAAGAATTCCTTTAAAGGGGATTTATCAATCACTGTCTTTAATCCCCTCAGCCCTGACTTGCAAACTATCCCCCAGCAACTCCTCAGTTATCGTACAAGAAATATTATTTAACTTCGTTTTGAAGCTACCATCCGACTGTATTTCCAAATTGATGTAGAACTCCTTTACCTCTTTCTTACGCAGATAAGGAACATATCACTCAAACAAGTGACTCCAGCCCTGAACCTTTACTGCATCTACCAGCTCTCTCATGCCTGGACTGTCTTTTGTTGCAGGCTCAAATACTCTACCATTTAACATCTTTTGGGCTTGTAACAACTTTATCTGTTGATCCTTGATAAGAGTTTTTTCAGTTCTTTTTTCGTGTATATGAATCTGATCCCCTAGAGGAAGTAAATTCATGCCCCTTTTTCTTGGTGACGATTTTCTTCTGAGTCTTGGAGTCCAGACTCTTTTTAATTTCTTTTTCTTTTTTCGAGTCTGTCCAGTCAATTTCCTCATCTTCTCCAATATTGACAACTTGGTCCTGAGGTATGTCAAGATCTACAACTGTGGTATTTCTTAATCTCTTCCTTGAAATATGTTTTTGTTTACTGGCTCTCAAAGCTTCACCCAATAATTTCTTTTTTGTACCCCTAGTGATATAACTACGAACTACTACTTCACTCTTCCTTTCATCAGCTTTTCCTTTGCTTTTGTCTTGTTTGACTTGGTCCCTGGTGAAGACAAGATCAGAGCGAACAACAGGTCTCTGGATTCTTCAGGACAGTGGTCTGTTGTCCTCCTCCTCCTCATCTCCTTGTGTCTTTTCTTGTGACATGGCAATATTCACCTGTTGTTGTTATTCACTTACTGGTGTCTTATCATACAAAGGCTTCCCAAGAGATAAAGTTAGATCAGGGGATGTTGGTTCATCCCTGATACTATGATACCCATCTCTCAGTTCTAGAAGATTTCTAGCCACTCATTTTGGTTCTTCAGCCAAATTATTATAATCAGTCGTCTATTTTTCAGCAATTTCTCCTTTAAAGTATTTTTTTGACTAAGAGGGTGAGGTGTGACCAAGTGGAGAAATGTTTCCTTGAACTTCGATGGTACTGTGGGAGGGATCGATAGGGTTTTTACTGAGTAGATAACTTGGGAATTCAGACTTTAATGTTGTGACCATGATTGAAGGAGTTATAGAGGGAGAAGAGGGGCAAGGTTTAAGAATGAAAGGAAGACTGTTTGTAGGTTTTGTAGACTTATGAACTGGTGTCAAAAGAAAAGTATTGATATTTGGAGAGGCACTGGTGTCTAGTTCATCACTGGCCTATGAGATAGAGTGTTCTGCCTTTCGGCCATGGTAAGAATAGTAATTAAGACTTGGAATTGGTGAGAAAAAGCAAGACGATAAAAGGAGAGAGAATGGGAAAACTCAAATAGAAGGGTTTCTAATTTGATGAGAGACAAAGAGTTTGAGGTCTGAGCATCTTAAAAGAAAAAAAAAGCCTTCAGTCCCTGATTGGTTGTAACTCTTCAGAGAGGTATGAGATGATTGCGATTTAGAGAAAAAATAGAATAAAAAAGACAGGTCCAAGATATCACATTGATAAGGTGAGAGATTAAGAATAAAAGACATACCTTGTATTGTACCTGGTCCCTAGGTGACTCTTTTCAACTCCTTATTCATTTAATACTATGTCATTGTCAATTTACTGCCCTATAAAAATCATATTAATATTTTGAGATTGTGAATAGTGTTTCAGATACTTGTTGAATACCTTTTTAGCCACAAAAGGCTTGATTCCTCATGATTTGTTTCTCCATCTGCTGCAGTCTGAGTTGATTAAGTCAGGTCTATCAAATATGTCTAGACATTATTCTTGTGATCATAGTCCCTATCGCATCCCAAATACTATATTCTGCAGATTGTGAGGGCCTCTTTGTCAGTTGTACTTACCTTAACAACAGTGCAAACCAATAACAATATTCATATATTCATGGCTTTGATCCTTATGAATACCACCAAGATAACATCAACCGTTCATACATTATCATATCCAGGAGGTTTTAAGTCCTTTTAGCCAAGAACCTGGGTCATTCACTTTTTTTGTATTAGTATTGACTGCCTCTCTTGGACTATGTTTGCTGAAAATCAAAATTAAGTTTTGAAAATCCATTTCAATCTGAGCTCCCAGTAGGCAGACAAAGGCCTAATTTCAAACCTTTTAGTCCATTGTGGTAGAGATCTGGTCCCTTTCATGGCTTAGGATATGATCTCCTTTTCACCTCTTACTTCATGTGGTGAGATGACTTATGATTGTTTAAAGATTTCCTTAGAACTTCATACTTTCCTTTTAATGGCACTTTTTACTGTAGTGCACACATAGGAGATTGTCTATAGCAGATGCATACTTGCTGTGTGAATTGTAGGGAGGGTTAGTCTTGTTGACATAACCCAGACCCCTATTTCCAGAGCTCCAACTGCCGGACATTTCACCCAGAAGTTTGGATGAAACAGTCCACTTCATAGATTTGTCCAAATCTTCCTTAGTCTTCATCGGGTCCTCTCAATTATAGAGTTTCTTTCCAGAGATAAAATTAACTTTAACTCTACCTCTTTTACCTTTTCTTCCAAAATAGACTCACTTTCACTAATCTTTCTTTTCAATTTTTCATCAGACTTGCCTTTAGCTTCCATAAGTTTTAGCAGCTTCCCTTTCTTAGTTTCAAGAGTTACAACCTTGTTCTTAAGATCAGATACTTGAGTTGTTAGCACCATCTTCTCATATTATGATACATCAACACTATTTCTAAGCAAATCCTTCTCAGTTATCAATTCATAAAAAAAGTTGATGAGAACACAAGTCAGTTTCTTGAACTTCCTGGTAGAGTTATATCATCATCATCCTATTCTTTACCATCTGACTAAGTCATAAAGGCAAAGAGGTTATCATGGACTTTATCATCATCTCTTACTACAAGCATGGAAGAGTTTTCAACTTGTTCTTTCTCTTCAGAGTCACTGGAAGAGTTTCCCTGGACTCCTAGTGCCTTTATCATTATCTGATCTATAATTACCTTCTTCTTATATTTGTCAGGTACTTGTTTCTTCCTTTTGTACTTCCCAGCTCTTTGTCGTTCTTTGTGATTACTTTTTCCATGAGAACATTCTCTGATGAAGTGTCCTGGTTTACCACAACCATGACATATTCCCTGTTTTTCCTTGCTTTGCTAGATCATGACTTTGTCTGTCAAATTTTTTGAATCTTTTGGTAAGATATGTCATATCTATACCATCAATCTCCTCATCACTTTGAGCAGTCTTTAGTGCTAGTGATTTTTCTTTCTTGCCTTCTCTTTTAGCTGAATCTTGTTTTTTCTTCAACTCATGAGTATGAAATATACCAATGAGTATATCCATTCTCAAGGTCTTTAGGTCATTTGATTTAGTAATTGCATCCACTTTACTTTCCCAGGACTTGGGAAGAACTCGCAGGATTTTGCATACTTGTTTGCTTTGGCTGATGGGTTCTCCCAGACACTTAAGCTCATTTGTTATAGCTGAGAACCTGATCTCCGCTCCTGTATAGTTTCTCCTTCATTCATTATAAAGTCCTCATACTTTGATGTGAGCATGTCCACTTCCTTCATGGGCATTTTTCAGACAATCCCAGATTTCTTTGGCAAACTCACATGCTAATATTTTATTGTACTCCTCCGCACCTATACCGCATATGATGAGCTTTTTGGCTTTGTAGTTATTCTCTTTTTTCTTTCTATCATCTTCAGAGTATTGTTGTCTGGTTTTAGGGACAAATTTTGTAGTGTCTTCTTCTTTCACCTCTATTATAGAAACATATGAACTATCTTCAGCCATCAAAAAGTCATGCATCCTTCCTTCCCACCACCCATAATACTTTCCCTTAAACCTTGGAGGTCTTGTAGAGGGTTGTCCTTCCTTCAAGTTTAGTAGAGTAGCCATCTTCCTAGAAAATCTCAAGGTGTGAATCAAATAGAGATCCCCACTTTAATACCAATTATTGAGTTATTATGCTCCTAGTCCTGATACTTTATCAGGTCCTTTTATGAAGAATATCAGAAATCTTAAGAAATAAAGGACAACAATCAGATGCACACATATTTGTACGTGGAAAAACTCAATGCTCAAGGGAGGAACAACCACGACCTATCACCATAGGATTTAACAACCAAATCCACTAGGACCAAAGTAAAGACATATAACGCATACCTTACTTCTCTACTTTCCCCTTGCAACAAAGGCAACTTATGCAACTAGCACAAGTCAAGAGCAACGCTGACCCTGCTTCGATCTACCTTACACCACTTGAGTAGTTAGGAAGAAACAATACACCCACACACCTTGAGACTACAACACTGTCTCAATAGTATGTTTCCACACACAAAACACACTGATGAATAACTGATCACTTACCTTTATATGTGAGGAGTGATAGTATATTTAGATGCTTACTACAAAGGCTAGCTCAAAACATAAAACACCAAACCTAGTTTTTCTGGTTCTTCATTTGGGTTTGTTGATGTCTTTCACAAGAGGCCAATAAGAAGCTTTCAAAACAAAGAGTATCAACTTTCAATATATTACTTAGTATTTGAAAAACTTACTTCAACAACCTTAGACTTTTATCTTTTATGTTATTGTGTCTACAACCTAAGGACCGCTGATCCTTTAGTACATTTTTGAAAGACTTCTCACCAACCACAACAACTTTACAAGTTGTTTTCCACCACCAGAAACCTCACAGAAACCTAATGTCTTACTTGATCCTTGGTATAGTTTGTTTCTCATAGAAATCATACACATGTATTCTTAACAATAAGAATGTAGGTGTAGACATCAAAATCAAAATTTTGTAGGACTCCAAAAGATGAGTCCTATTTCAATCAATATTTATTGAGGCTACTCTACCCTAAAGTCTAGTTATGTTATATAAAGAGTACTATATTGTCTTTGCATCTCAAATATAACATAAATTTTGAGGATATTCATTAAAAGATCAAAATATGACTCAAGTAGGTCAAAATTATCTTACGTTCAAAAAATACTCCACTAATGACCTCGAATCATGTAATAATCTCATTGAAAAGACGATTATAGCTATCTCACGCGTGAAAAGATGACTATAGCTATCTCACGAGTGAATCAGGTACTCAGATCAGCAGATATGACTGCAAAATGTCTTCACAAGATGTATAGTGAAAAACTTCCTTGCTCAAGGGAGAAACAAGCACTACCTAGCCCAGTAGGATTTAACCAACTTCACTACTTCAAAATGGAGCAAAGTTAAGGTTACAAAAGATTTGTTCTATTTTTATTATTTAAAAATGATAAGTAAAAGTAGGATGCCAAAACTAAATCCAAGGTCATTGAAATTTGGGTGGGTTAATAATTCACTCATTTATTAGCTTAACTAACAATCCATCTAAACCCATCTAAAATTGGGTTGATATGAACCCGAATTGACTCGAAAGATATCTTGTCAAAATATTTTTAAAACACTTTTCTTTTTTATTTGATATGTTTTATATAACTAGAATAAAAAGAATATAACTAAATTAAGTATTAAAATATTGAAAAAGAACATATAAAACTTATTGAAAGTTAGATCGGGTTGGATTTTGAACCACTCTATAAAGCTATTACTCAATTCATTTTTGACCCAACTTATTTCGATCCAAGCAAATTCAGACTAAGTTGATTCTTGACCCAATTATTACTTTGATCCACTCAAATTTAACCAAACTTGTCAATTGCCACCGCTTAAATAAAAGTGAAACTTATATTAAATTAGCTATGAATACGAATCCAATAGTTATACATAAATTTATTTTTTAGGAAGGTGAACGAAGGAAGTAAGAAAGAAGAGGGAAAAGGGCCGTAAGAAGTGAGCAGTCTACTTTGTCAGAGAAGTTGACCCATAGGTCTCTCAGAAAATGGGAGTTTTCATGATATTTCATTATCAATTGTAACAGAGGTTACACAGTCTATATATTATTGTCAGAGTAAATGAGGCCAGAAATGTTGTAGCGTGTGTATATTCTCGAGAAACACTTTAATTCACCAAATTTATAACTTTAACTCTTACCGTGTAACACGTTATCATGAAGTTCAAAGATTAAAAAAGCTATGTGAGATTAGCGTGTGTACATACCACATTTGCTTAATTTATTGGAATAATTTCAATGGTATAGTTTGGAATCACTTCCACAAGTAACTTGAGATAACTAAAGATTGGCCTCTCTGGGACAGTTATGCACTTGACAAGCCAACCAATTGGCCAAGATGCAGCTGCAAATCCAATGCAAATACCCCATTGCCCCCAATTCAACCTCTCTGTATTTGCGAACTTCTTTAGAAACTCCACCATCACCACTTGGAGAACCAAAGTTTCTCCAATGATTGCCACGAACAACTTGTTCTTGTGTATCCCCTCAAACACATTCTTCTTCTCCAGTTTTCGCACATTAAATTCATTAAACACTTGACAAAGAACAAATGTGTTGAAAATCAATGTGTCATTTGCCCTCTTGTTGACACCAAAGATCGATTCTTCTTTGAATTGTAAGGTTAATAAAACAACAATCTGATATAAGGCCTGAGCCATTAGATTCCTCCACATAATGTTGGTGATAAGTGGTTCAGTCCTACCGACTGGCTTCTTCTTCATGAGTTCCTCACTTGGCTTCTCTGTCGCGAGTGCTAATGCCCCTAATGTGTCCATGATCAACTTTACCAATAGATGAAGTAAGCTTGTTGAGTCGCTCTTGGAGAGGCGTTTGTTCGTTAGAATCACTGCTGATTTTGCTCATCATTTCACCCTAGGTCGTGTTCATACCAACCGATGTCACAAGCATCATTCCATAGCCATCGACAACTTTTGTTCCATAAATCAAGAATGGATTTCGTCTAAGGTTAATCTCAACATGATCACTTTCTCCTGTCATTGCTAGATTCATCCACTTGTAAAGAATGACCTTGTACCAAAATGCCATCAGCAGGGACTTGATCTCCAATCTTCAAGCAAATGATATCTCCAACAACAATATCAAATATAGACATCTGTTGGCATTCACAAAAATATAGCAGTCATAAATTATATAATAGGATTTCAAAGTTGTAATGCATTCACAAAACACATATTAAGTTTTATAAAACAACTATCTAAAATCAAAATTTTAAAATATCTATTACAAATCTAAACTACAATAATGTGGCAAATTGTGGCCGTCACCGATGAGCTTGCCAAGACCAGGTATTTGAATGGTAGCATAGCTTAAATTCAAAGAGGTGAGTTTGGAGTGGACTGGATAAATAATAGGCTCGCACAAGCCTGTGAGTTGATTGCAGCCTGAAAAAGCTTGAGTGACATTTATAAAAACTTCAAAAACATCAGCCAGTATGTCAGCAGCGTAAGTTAATACCAAATTCAAACAACTGGGAGACATGGCGACGTAGCTTTGGAAGTTTCTCAATGGACACAGCATGATTGAGCGGAAGAATCCATAAAGGAATGCTAAGTGACACAAACAGGGTGCACGAAGCTATGAGGAAAATGACTAAGCCAATGGCCTCTCAAGTATTCACCTTCACCTTCTCCCAAGTCCAGCTCACTCTGATTCCTGCAGCCAATTGTGAGTTACATATGATTACAAATCTGAACAAGGTAAAATTATAAGCTGTTGGGCATTGTCCCTCCTACATGGAGGAAGAGCCCAATTAATCTTGGGCTTCTATATTTTATTTTGGGCTCTTTAATTTAAGCCCAAATACATTATTGTTTTGTCTTGGCCCATTTTTATTTTTGTGTGAAATATAAAAATCAGCAGAAACCAGAAAACAAACTGGTCAGAAAACAAAAATCAGAAAACAGAAAACAAAA
>JAOTQJ010083234.1:0-12450 GCA_025642045.1 Solanum sejunctum
CTCCTATTGATGATTTTGTTCTATTCTAGAGACAATATCATTTGATACTTGCATTTTCTTTCGATTCTATTATAATACATTAGAAGCTTATGCACGTGACAACCAGATTTTGGAGATTTTTATAGCAAGTTGACTCATTATCCATAATTGAACTTTTATTTTTATTATAATTCTGCATTTTTAATGTTATAGTTTGGTTATTGGCTGACTTGTCTTGGTGGGTTAAGACGAGTGTAATCACGCCTGAATTTCGGGTCGTGACATTGCACTCCTGAATTTATATATATAGTGATGATATGGCCCAATTGTATTATCCATTCATAATTGTCAAAAACCCTATCAATTCTGCTTAATATCTTAGCTTGTTCATATTACTTGTTAGACGAACAATAGTAATTCCCCATCCAAGGGAGTTCAGTGACTCTAATGTTGTACACACATTCTTTAAAATCTTTGATATCAGTTAAAGAAACAATAACTCCTGGTAATCTATCATGAGGGGATAATACAACATAGACATTCCTAATTATGTTCCAAGGTTGATCAATCTTTTGTGCTAGTTCTTTCAGTTCCTGCCACAAATTTTTACGTAGCTTAATAATGTTGAATCCATAGATAATAGTAAGTAATTGTCATTGATCTTTAGCTCTACCAGTGATCAAGCAATATAGTAGTTGTGGGTTGCTTTTTGTTTTTGTCACATGATATTTATTCCCATCCCATATAAGGCATAATCTACTATTGAATGTTGAATCATAGTTATAAAGAATCTCTCATTTAGGTGTTATTGCTCTGATTGTATTCTTCATGTTCTGCTCCTTAACTTTAGTTTCTACAAGCCCAACAAAGATTATTTTATTAGACTATAAAAAAACTTTCAGTTCCTTTTATTTATATCTCTTTACACCTCTCACATTCTAGAATACCCACTTCATTAGCAAGTTTTGGGAGCTCCACCTCTATCAATAAGCAGTGAAGCAAGTTTGTTATTCTTTTGGTATTCAAACTCATTCTTGGTTGGTATGATTGCTAATATAGGAAAGTTTGCAAGATCCAAAGCTGCATTAGACTAATTAGTATTTTGGCTAAAATTATATTGCCTCGACTCATTTGAAACTTGTATTGTTGATTCACTCTTCCTTTTTTGCTGGTCAATACCCCTCCATATGCTTTGCTGCTCATTTCCTTTATTAGGCTACTACTCTACCTATTGTATTTGTTATACTTGAAGTTGAATTAGTCCTTTATATTATCATGCTTGAGTCCTCTATTTACCGAATCATTTCTTCTTTGGTTTGTCTTTCTTAGGTAACATGGTACCTTGACATTGATGTATAATCTTCTGACACTTATCGTAGAATTTGGGCCTCCACTCAAAGATCATAGGCTATACAAATATTTTCCCCCTACGATCTATAACATCAATTTACTAAGGTATTATTTTTGTAACATTCACTTCAATGAGCATTCTGACAAATACATTATAGTTTGCTTTGTCTTACACTCATTAGTAAATAAAGGAACTCTAATTGCACTCTTGGATTCATATATAAAGTGATGAGATTGCCTCATTAAATCATCCATTTATAATTGTCAAAAATCCTATCAATTCTACTTAATACCCTGGCTTGTTCATGTTGCTTGTTAGACAAAGAGTAATAATGTCCCTTCCAAGGGAGTTTAGTGACTCCAATGTTGTACGCACATTCTTTAAAATAGTTGATATCACTTAAAGTAACAACTCCTGGTAATCTATCATGAGGGGGTAATATAGCATAGAAATTTCTAATTATGAGCCAAGGTTGATCAATTTTTTGTGCTAGTTCATTCAGTTCCCGCTACAAATTTTTACATAGCTCAATAATGTTGAATTCATATATAATAGTAAGTATTGTTATTGATCATTAACTCTATCAATGATCAAATAGTATACTAGTTATGGGGTGTTTTTTATTTTGTCAATTTATATTCATTCCCATCCCATATAAGGCATAATCTACCATTGAGTGCTGAATTATAGTTATGAAGTATCTCCCATCTAAGTGCTATTACTCTTATTGTATTCTTCATGTTGTACTCCTTAACTCTAGTTTCTATAATCTCAATAAGGCTTACCTTATCTAACTATAACTTTAAGTTTCTCTTATTTATATCTCTTATTTACTTCTCTCATATTCCAAAATACCCATTTCATTAACAAATTTTGAGAGCTCCACCTCCATCAATAGGTAGTGAAGCATATTTACTATTCCTTAGGCATTCAAACCCATTCTTGGTTCGTACGGTTTCCAATATAGGAAAGTTTGTAAGATCCAAAGCTACATTAGACAAATCAGTATATGAGATAAGATTATATTGCCTCAACTCATTTGAAACATATATGGTTGATTCATACTTCCACTATCGTTGATCAATACCCCTCCCTATGCTTTACTACCCATTTCCTTTATTAGGCTACTACTAAACCTATTGTACTTGTTGTACTTGAGGTTGAATTGGTCCTTTATATTGCCATACTTGAGCCACTTGTTTGTCAGATCATTTCTTCTTTGGTTGGTCTTTATTTGGTAACATGGTAGCTTGGCATTAATTTCTAATCTTCTGGCACTTATCATAGAATTTAGGTCTCCGCTCAAGGACCATAAGCTGTACAAATACTTTTTCGCTATGATCCATAACATTGATTTGCTAAGGTATTACTTTGGTAACCTTTACTTCAATGAGCATTTTGACATATGAAATTTTAGTTTGCTTTGTCATATATTCATCAGCAAATGAAGGAACTCCAATTGCACTTGTTAATCTACTTAATGATTCTATTTCCCAACAATTTAAAGATAGTTTAGAAAACATCACCCACAATGAGAATTCAGTGAGAAATTAATTGCCCCATAATCATTTTTGTCTATTTTTATCATTCTAATTAAAAAGTACCATTTTAAGTGTTTAGATGATTTATAGGGTGATTTGATAAAATTGTTCTTGTCATTTACTGCCTCTTAATTCCTGTGTTAACTTAATGGTAAATAATTATTATTTGATAGAGGGAGGGGGAGAGAGAGTGTGATTATAGTGGTAAAGGCAAAAAAAATAACTAAATTTTAGCAATAGAGAACTTCAAGCATCACACAATTTCCTTTTGAAATAGATAGATTTACAAGCTTTTTAGTTGTTCAAGTATAGATTAAATGGTAGTTTCAAAAGTGATATCTGCATGCACTTGGGCTTTCGGTATTGGATATTGAAATAATAATAACATAATTAGTATAATTTCATGAGAAGGGTATGAAAAAGATGATGCGTATGCAACTATATCTTATCTAGAGGTTATTTCTGTTAGTCATTAGATAGTTGAACAAAAATAAAATTGAGATACACTAGTTTTGCGCTTTATGTCACCACCCAAGCCTAGGGTCTAGATGTGACATTACGAATGGAAACCTGAAGGGGTCCCAAATAAGCCTCTTAGCATATCATTTACACATCCTTAGTTGCAGAAGCAATTGAACAACAGTAAAAGAGTACAATTAATGATAAAGGGCTAAGGGAAGTGTTTAGTAGCATCAATCATTAAGAGTCAAAGTTGAAACATAATTATATCACTTGTCCAACAATACCTTTGAAATAGATTGGGCGGGGGCTAAGACAACTTTTCGAGCTTACCCTTTTAGTATCAAAGTGTTCATCATAAAGAAATAACATAAGCAAGAGCGAGCAAGGCTAATGTCCCCGAACTTGGTGACTTACCAAAAGCTTATCTTCAAGATGTCAAAAAATAGCCACAAACGGGATGATCGTGAGGAGCTCAGTCCCTACATAGTAATATCATGTAGGCATAGAATATGCGTTAGTACATTTGAATGTACTAAATATGTAGGATGCAGTACAACAAGGGATAGGTAATATAATCAAAATGCTAAGCAAAAGATAGTGTAATATCAATATGGCATGCATGATCAATGCTTGAAGTAAAACATGCCTAGTCATAATCAAGGGATGCAATCTCAATGAGGGATATAAGTATGCTCAAAACTTACACAAATATGCTTGAGATAAGCCACATATCCACCCATCCGCCTTATGGTATAACCTTTTCGGAGGGTGTTACCGATACTCCTAACTTACGATATAGTCTTTTCGATAGGTAGTATAAGATATCCCCGACTTTATGATATAATCTTTTAGGCAAGAGCCATGAGTCATTCTACCTTATGGTATAATCTTTTCAGTAGTAACCATGAATTATACCTTACAACATGGCCTTTTTGGTAGGTCTTATAGGATGTTCTTACCTTATGATATGGTATTTTTGGTAGGAATCACGAGTCACTCTACCTTATGGCATGGCCTCTTTGGTAGGTCTTATAGAATGTCTATACCTTATGATTCATGAAAATAGCTCATCAAAACCATCACATTCAAGTATCAAGAAAGAATTTCTCATTTTCCTAAGAACACAACAAACAAGGAAACCTAACTATTCACTTGCAATACCACGGGTGCTTTACATGAATTAATCACATATACACATTCCCTTAACCATCACAAAGTCACTTAACTCATAATCCATACACTAGATCATCAATAACTCAAAGATCCTTAACAAGATATTTTATTAAACACTTGGCAGTTTTGTGATGCTAGTTCAAAATCATGTAATTCAAGTGTGAAATCATGTAAGAAAACTTAATATAAATCAACCCATCAACACTTGCTAAAACCCTCATATGAAATACATTGAAAACCCCTATCAAATATCATAATAGATCCTAGTCCCAATGCTCAAAACATGCATAGTCATAATAGACAAATCATCTCATGGTATAAACTTTAAGTGAGTAAACATGTTTTTTCAATCAAACTTTCATGAAACCCCAAACATAGTATATGATCACAATCACTAATGAATAATACCCACAAGCAACACAATTTGGAAACATATGTTTTTCATAACAAAAATGGAAGATTGGGCACTATGGGTGAAAGAACCCAATGGTTGAAACCCACATACCTTACACCTTGCATTTCTTGAAATTAGGTTGAGAAAGACTTGAAGCTTGAAAGGAGGTCTTAGAATCCAAAGCTCGCTCTTGAGTTTCCTTGAATTCCTATTGGGTTTTTGATGGAGCCTCTTGAGAGAATTTGAGAGTGCATTAAAGTTGAAAGTAATGAGTTTGATCCTTTTAAATAGGGTTTAGGTCTTTTGGGGAGGTTAAGATAGCATTGGAAGTCTAACAAAGGTCATTAAAATGGATTAAATTCACGAAAATGTCATTAGCAAACAGATAGAAAAATTGGCAAAGTGATGTCCCACCAAGGCCCTCATGAGTCGTGTGGCACTCCATGGGTTGTGTGGAGTGCCCATGGGGTGATACTTGGTCAAAAATTTGAAGTTGGGATACTTTGAAAAAGTGATGTCTCGTCACCTATACGGGGGCGTCCACGGGCCGTGTGAAGCTACACAGTCCGTGTAGAGCCCCTTGGTACAACACTTGGTGAGAAAAAATAGTGCCAGATGCCCACTCCAAGGGCCACAGCTCATGCAGCTTGCCACGGCCCGTGAGGATGGCCGTGGCACCACACTTGGTCAAAAAACTCCTCCCACTCCCACTATGCCTCACTTGCACACACCCCACGACTAGCCACATGGCCTGTGCCACAGGACCTGCCCCATCCCTTAGACCAAAATGGCCTTTTCCAGCTCAAGACATCCCACACGGCTTGTTCAAAGCCCCACTGCCTGGATAGGTGATCGTGTGGCTTCACTACACGGGAGGATCTCCCGAAAATGGTCATAGCTCCTTCATCCGACCTCAGAATGAGGTGAAACCAAGTGCATTATAAAGATAACTCAAACGGATTTCATTTGACATGTCGTGGGTCATCCAATTCGAAGTATGCTAAAAGTTATGCTCATTTAAAGTTGACCTTTGCATAAACTAATACCCAAAACTCAATTCATAGGGAAGTCTTGAACTCATTTAAGTACTAGAAGTCTCCGAGACCCTAATACACTCCCCACCTAAACAAAAGAAGCTTGAAACATGGATACATAAGAGCTTGGAGTTATGGGGTGTCACACTTTACTCGCACCAGTTTTGTGCTTTACTCCATTTTGTATTTAATTGAAAGATCATAGCTTTTGAAGGATTTTACCTTTTTCTTCTTCCTTTTTAATCTTTTCACATTAATTCTCATAAATAATTTTATTCCTAAAGAACACAATATTCATAAAGATTGAAAATATAAAGATGGATTTCTCTTTGAATTATTTTCTAAATAAGAAGAAAAATAGTGTAATATATTTATGTGTACCAAACATCGATTTATCTTCTTTTCTCATGAGTCAACTTTAATGAGTCAACATTAATACTCTAAATAATTTTATTCCTAAAGAAAATAATGTTCACAAATATTAAAAATATAAAAGATTAATTTCTTTTAAATTATTTTCAAAGTAAGAAGAAAAATAGTGTAATATATTTATGTGCACAAAACATTAATTTATTTTCTTTTCTCAATGAGTCAACTTTCATGAGACAACATTAATGCTCATAAATAATTTTATTCCTAAAGAAAATAATATTTACAAAAATTTTGAAATACAAAAGATGGATTTCTTTTTAAATTTCGTTTCTAAATAAGAAAAAAAAATAGTGTAATATATTTATGTGCACTAATAGTGTAATATATTTGTGTACACCAACATTAATATATCTTCTTTTCTCAAGAGTCAACTTCCATGATACAACATTAATACTCATAAATAATTTTATTCCAAAAGATAACAATATTGACAAAGATTTCGAAAATATAAAAAGATGGATTTCTTTTTAAATTATTTTTTGAATAAGAAAAAAATAATGTAATATTTTATGTGCACCAAACATTAATTTATCTACTTTTTTCATGCATCAACTTAAATATAAATGTTGATCATTACCATATTTTAATTTATTAATTACCTCAATCTAGACATGTACTTAAATGGATAGCGAATGATTGAAATAACTATTATGTGTTGACTAAAATAAATAATCTTGTCTATTTTTTAATTGTTTAAATCTATAATTAATTGGTGAGACAGATGAATGTTGTTTCCATTTTATATCATAATTAATATTATAATATCTCTTACAAATAAGATAATCTCATACCCTTGACTTAAAATTTTATGGTAGTATCTATTATGTGTCACACCTCGAGAGGGTACCCTAGACGTCGCTGACACTTAGAGACTATTGCTAGTCCCCAAGGGAACCACTCGGTCTCAAGACTGTCATTCACTCAATCTAATACAGTAGAAACCATTCAAATAAAGGGAATAGGACGGTGGGTAAATCAATTACTTCTATATCAATGAAAGAGGGCCATAGGCCAATAACATCAGTCTCAACATCTATGACATACTAGCAGGTTTAAGAAACTCAATTTAAAAAGGGAAAGATCCCAACATCAAATCATCATCTCTAGTCTATGAAGCCTCTACTTCTACGGTCTAAGATGGTACAATGATAGGCCATAGCTACCATAAACTCAAAGAGCTAACTCAAAACATATGAAATAAAATAAACGGTATCCTCTGAATGTAGAGGAGGACTCACCAATCTCAGGAACTAGGGAACTTTGAACCTCAATGATGAATTTGCTGAAGTCCTCTATCTCTGGTATCTACATCATGAATGATGCAGCACCGAGTAGCATCAGTACATGAAATGTATGGTATGTAAAATAGCTGAATAAAACAATACAGACAGAAATAACATGAAAAAATCTCAACTCATAAGATACTCACTTAGAATGACAAATGTCCATCTACGTAAGGATAAAGAGTAGACCGTGACTCATCAATATCAATCAAAACTCAAACTATCAACTCAACATCAGAGTACTATCAGTGGGGGACCTATATGGAAGTTCTCTAACTAACAACCATCACCTATGAATCAGCGATGATACAACAAATTGATGTCATTGCCATATTTGTCCAATACCTTGCCTTGGTAAAGGACATGGCATTAGTGGATCCACAAATAAAGAACATCAAATCCTTTTTTGGGACTAAGGAAACATCTGATTTTACAATTCAATCCTCTCCTACACTAGCTACGTAGTTAATGAGTGCTAGTGAGACTTACTCTTACTCATTTTGGTGTTCAATACTTCTCATACGACTCAATATGCTCACAAGATATCAAACATCAAGATTACTCTTCATTTAGTCTCTTTTGGATATAAAACATCAACTCTCTGATCAACCATCAATTCATTGTATTAGGGACATTCTTTAGGATTAATTACATACTCTTAAGACTACGTTAAGATCAATTTCATCAACATTATCATCAATATTCTCGCATTATGACCAAAATAATAGACCACAAGAACATTCATACCATCAAGGCTCTAGACCCATTTCCTAAGTTGATTCTTGCGATCTTTAATGAAAATAACATGTAGAGATTTGTGAAATAATTCAAGAAAAACCATTTATACAGTAAATTAAGTTTCTGATGGCCATCAACATAACAAATACATAATATAGGTATAGATTTCAAGAAATACTCAAGAATTACATATATAAACTCAATATGTCCATCTATCAATCCTTTTCAAGTTAAGGGGCACATGGAGGAACAATTCTATGTTTTTAAGTTAGCCTTACATACCTGGGATGAAGAATAACACAAATCTTCACAAGAAATTTACCCCAATTTCAATATCTAAATCCTTTCTCCTCTTCTTCTCTCAAATCTCTGACCTTGGAGGCTTGAAAAATGGGTTCAAAACCCTTATTCTGAAGAAAAACAACCTTATCTTCATTTGTGGACTTGGGATGGGTTGGGAATTGTCCAAACTACCCCTCATAAAATAAAAGAAAAATTGTCTTGGAAATGCACTGGTCCGCGAGGCGGACTGGGTGCGGAGTAGTATTTTTCGTCAAAAATTCTTCAAATTATTTTTCTAGAAAAATGAAAATAAAACATAAGTGTTAGTCCACATTATAGGCATGTGGCACCTTGGGCACACAGCGATGCTAGTTTGAGTTTTTGCATCAAAAAATTATCTTTTGATCCGATTGTTCTAAAAATCGATCGAAACCATTTTTCCACTCAATTTAGCATGGGAAGATATGTTATGTGTACATATCTCCTCCGGAGGCATTTTGAAAATTTCACAGGGCTTTACATTATCTCCTCCTTGGGATCATTCATCCTACGAATGATGAGTAAAGGTGGTATTACAACGCAAATAGACTCAAGACTCATCTTAATACTCACTTGACTACTCAAACCCTCAACTTTTCATCAACCTCTATAAACTCTACTCAGATTTCAAGGATAGGCATATCAACTCAAGAATAGAAACATATATTAAGTTAAGGATAGGAATATTACCTTCAACATCCTTATAATTAGGCACGAATACATGCGGGTATTTGGCTCTCATATCTTCCTCAGCTTTCCACATACCTTCCTCAACACATTGATTCCTCCATAGGACTTTGACGGAGGCTATGTCTTTGTTCCTCAGCTTATGAACTTGATGATCAAGGATTTGTATTGGAATCTCCTCATAGGATAGACTATCTTTTACTCCAGTACTCTCAATATGGATCACCAAGGTAGGATCTGCCAAGCACTTCTTCAACATCAATTCGTGGAATACCGAATGAATCTTGTTTGATTCAGAAGGCAATTCTAACTTATAAGTGACCTTTCCAATCCTCCTCATAATTTGATAGAGACCGATATAGAGAGGACTCAACTTTTTGTTCTTTCCAAACCTTATGACACATGTCATAGGTGACACTTTCAAGTACACCTAATCATTTGCCTTGAACTCTAAGTCCCTTATGCTCACATTTGTGTAAGACTTTTGTCGACTTTGTGCAGCCTTCGACCTCTCTCTAATAACTCTTCACCTTTACCACAGACTAGTAAACAAGGTCAAGTCCAATCAACTTAGTTTCTCCAATATCAAACCACTCAATCGGTGATCTACATCTCCTCCCATAAAAAGCTTCATAAGGGGTGATTTTGAATATTTGCGTAATAACTACTACTAACGAAATCAAAAGTCTATCTTGGAGAAACAATATCCTGAATTTGGTCAAACAGGTCATCTATCCTAAGGAGAGGATATTTATTCTTTATTGTGACCTTGTTTAGTTGCCAATAATCAATACATATTCTGATAGGTCTATTTTTCTTTCGCACAAATAGGACATGAGCACCCCAAGGAGAAACACTTGGTCTTATAAAGCCCTTCTCTAACAAATCCCTTAGTTGCTCTTTCAACTCTTTTAGTTCAGCGGGGGCCATTCTATAAGGTAGAATTGAGATAGGCTGGGTATTGGGAAGAACATCGATCCCAAAGTCAATCTCTGTATTAGGAGGGACTCCAAGTAGATCCTCAAGAAACACTTTAGGAAACTCATTCATAATCGGGACCGACTCTAGAGTAGGGGACTCAACATTATCAAACTTAACTCGCACGAGGTGGTATGTACAACCTTTTAGAGATTAACTTTTTGGCTTTGAGGTAGGAGATAAACATACCCTTGGGTGCAATAGAACTCTCTTTCCACTTTAGGACTAGTTCATTTTGAAATTATAACTTAACAATTCGGGTCCTACAATCAATAGAGGCATAACAGGCACAAACCTAATCCATGTCGAGGATCACATCAAAGTCAACCATCTCCAACTCTACCAAGTCAGCCAAGGTACCCTTATAACAAATGGATACTACAAAATCTCTATAAACCTTCTCAGTTAGGATAGATTTATCAGTGGGAGTAGAAGCAGCAAAGGGTTTTCAACAAACACTTTGAAAGAATTTCAAATTTATTAACCATATAGGGAGTCACAAAAGATAAAGTGGCTCCTGGATTAAGCAATGCAGAATAATCAAAAGTGAAACCTCGAAGCATACCCGTAAAATCTAGTGCAACTTTCTAATCCTACGATTACCCATCGCATAGCGAAAGTTTGTAACACCCCACATTTTATATGTCCAAGTAATATGCAAATGAAACATGATATAGTTTGATAAAATTAGCACCAATTTTTAAAAGTGCTTGAATCTCGTGTTAATGGGCAATATGTGCGTTTAATGCTTAAGAGGATCGAGTGTATACATGTTTTTAGTCAAATTGAGAAGATAATGACCCTAAACAAAGTGAGATAATTGAGTTACTTGTAGGAATAAGCAAGCTGGAAGGCGAGTCACCTACTTGCTTAGCCTAAATTTGCTAGCTAAATGGAGACGAAGCCCGACGTTGAATTATCCAAGTTCGATTAAGAATAAAGTTCGTGTTAAGGGTTAACTTTGGCCCATGTTTTAGCATCATAAATGAACTATATTTTCAGTTCAAGAAGAATATTAAAAGATCCCAAAGAAATCACAATTTCTTTGACTAATTGGACCCAAAACTAATTAGAAGAAAGCAGAAAAATGGGCAGCAAAGGCTCAACCAATTTGAACCCATTAAGGCCCAAGTGAAAGGGGCAAGGAGCTGCATCACCAGCTTGGTAAATTAAAGCTAAAAATGCCTTAGTAAGTCGGCCACATTTCCCCTTTAAAAAGGGTTTAAAATAGCTCTCAAAAGTCATTTTCAACTTGAACCAAAGAAAAATCAGATTATTCTCCAAGTTTTCTCTCAATTGTTGTTGGCTTTGTAAAGCAACCAAACAAATCTTTTAGGGTTATTAAGGAGGCGATCAACCTTGAAGGTAAAGGTCAGTAATTATAGTTAAGTGTTTAATAAGGTTTCTTCATGAAAAACAAGAGACTATGTTGATTAAGTATATGCTAAAAATTCTGGACAGCATGTGTCCTAAGGATTATTGTGAATTTTTCCTGTTGTTCAAGAGGATTTTCTCTTCTTGGTTGGATATATTATGAAGTAATATTATGTATTTAACAAAGTTTAGTTTTATAATAATTTAACCAGGCTGCTTCACCACTTTTACAGTCCACAAAAGTGAGTCCTTATATGATGTAGCAATTGCGTTCTTAGTATGAACTTGTGGGCTGTTGGATGGAAGGCTATTGCCTCACATCCTTAATGACTGGTTTGTTGCTATTCTAAGACTAGTTAAAGGTTGTTTTTATATATAGATGTGTTGTGAATAGTTTGGTTGAAGTTGGAACGAGTTTGAAATTGTCAACGTCAAAATAGGACAAAGGGACATAACGTTATGCCGTCCATTTTTAGGTTGTGTAAAATGGTTATGTGTTGTGCTTTGACGGCTGTTATAAGACTGTTATGGCACTAAAATAGGCTGCACATGATGTGTACATGTTAATGTGTATAATAAAATATGATTAGGGGCAGAAAGGTTGAAAGAATACGCTCGGATTTATAAATACCCGCTTGCTGCCTGTGTGTTATTTTTTTATGTGATTGGGCTGCCAAGGTGTATCTATTGGCTACTAATGCTA
>JAOTQJ010083245.1:0-12449 GCA_025642045.1 Solanum sejunctum
CTCATACGCATTTCATTATTTATGTAACATACTCTTTTTACTGTCATATTGTCTTGTAAGATTATCTACATGTCACATGCTACATATATAGTCCTACAGCTCCAATATTGTGACTACCAAAAATATCATCTCAACGGTAATTGAAAGGTAAAGTATATTATTTATTGATGGGTGGTAGCCCGAAGGGTGGAAGAATCACCTAGCTAGGGACGATCCTATCACGGGTGGTAGCCTGAGGGATTAAGGAAGAACCTAGCCAGGGATGATCCCAATATAGTTTTACCACTGATTAGCTAGTCATTTGTATTTCATACTGTGTATAGACTATACAGTAAAGGTAAAGTAATATAAAGAACATAAAGTACATGATCGCAAAGTATAACCAAGGGTGGTCTCTAATCTTAAACCAGTGCATGATTTCATTTGAGTTGTTGCTTCATGTACAGTATGTCCTTCCTTACATATTCAGTACATTATCCCATACAGACGTCTCTTATGGGGGACCTGCATTTCATGCTGCAGGTACAGGTGCTAGTAGATCTCCCCAGTAGGAGTACAGGATATCCAGTTGTTGTTACTAAGCTTCAGGTTGCTTCGGAGCTTTATATGTCTAGAGCTTACCTGTTTGTATTGTATAGTT
Source organism: Solanum sejunctum (assembly GCA_025642045.1). Taxonomy (NCBI): domain Eukaryota; kingdom Viridiplantae; phylum Streptophyta; class Magnoliopsida; order Solanales; family Solanaceae; genus Solanum; species Solanum sejunctum. Next base: position 641 of record JAOTQJ010083245.1, read on the forward strand.
AGTTGAGGCGGTGCCTCTTCCAACCCTTATCAATTACTTTTCCTTATCTAGAGGCTTTATAGATAATGTAAATTAAAAGGTGTTCATGTCTCGTACTTCAAACACCATGGCCCCAATGGCCAAACTATACACATTTCCTTTTGGCTTGTTATCACTCTTTTTTTTTGTAATGGTATGTCAAATGTAGAAATACCTTATAATACTTATAAAAAGCATGTAGATATAGTTTGGTTCTTCTGGGACTTATCGACAATGGGTGTCAGTCAGCCCTAAAGGGGCTTGGGGCGTGACACATTTGGCATCAATGGAATTTTCTTAGAATAATAGTTACCAATCGAGTATTGGAATGCCTCCTTATGAAGCTTTATATGGAGTAAAATGTTGGAATACTCTTTGTTGGAGTGAAGTTAGTGAAAGAAAACTTACTGGTCCTGAAATTGTGCAGCAAATAGAAGACAAGGTAAAGGTGATCAAGGATCATCTGAGAATTGCTTTGGCTACGCAAAAAACATATGTTGATCTTAAAAGGAGTGATATCAAGTATCAAGTTGGTGATAAGATATTCTGAAAAGTTTCTCAATAGAAGAAGATTATGAGATTTAGCCAAAAGGGAAAACTTAGCCAAATTTGTGTTGGTCATTATGAGGTACTTGAAAGAGTGGGATCGGTTGCATATAAATTGGTAGTACCACTTGAGTTGAACAAGATCCACAATATCTTCCACATGTGAATGCTAGGAAGATATCATTCTGATCTCTCTCATGTCCTACCAGTTGAATCTATTCAGGTTAATCAAGACTTGATGAATAACGAGGAACCTGTCCATAACAAGCTCCAAACATATAAGACTTAGAAACAAGAAAAGTCCATTAGTAAAGGTACTTTTGATAACCATTTAGGAGAAGAATCCACCTGTGAGAGGGAAAAAGATTTGAGGACCTAATATCCATACTTATTTCTAGACTAGCATAAGGTAGATTTCCAGACGAAAATTCTTAAGGGGGAGAGAGTTGTAATTCCCTTATTATAAAATAATGTATTCACTTTCAAAAAGGTATTCCCTTAGGGTAAAATCAAACCTACTTCACAACTCTTTAAAACTTGAGTTTGTGTCATTTGAGAAATCGATTTTCTTGAATCATAGAAAGGAATGAGGGAGGGGTTCGTTCTTGTATAATTTATTTACTTTTATGCAATTATACATCTTAAACATTCCTTAATAATAATTATTATGTGTGAAAAAAATAAATGAGTGAAAAACGGAAAATTTGGGCAACCACCTTATTGGACAATTTTCTTTTAACTTGTTTTTTTTAAAAAAAATATATATATTGCTCCAAGTAAGTCGGTTTTAAGACATTATAAAACCTTATAAACTCTCTCATAACATATATTTGACAAAAACACATGAAATAAATCAGTTCCTTGGAGCAAAGTTAAAAAGTCTCCTACCCTTTGGTAAGTGGTTGAATTCTGTCTTTAAATTGCATAGTGTGTAGTAATTCTGGAATATCTCATTGTATATAGCTTTGTTTTTAGTGTATAAGTATGTTTTGGAAAGCGGATTCACATACCTACAACTTTTATGCATACGTGAAAATCTAAATCAAGTCTGAGAAGCCTTCTATGTACTATTGTTAGTATTTTAATCATATCCTGATGTGTGAGTTGTAATTTCTGATGATTCTTAGTTATTTTCAAACCCAAGACATTTATGTACAACTCTTATGTTTATATTGAGACCTATTTTGGTGGTTATAGATTCAAAATAGTGGACGTAAGTTAGGACAAGTTCTGTCTAGAGTTTTGACATAGAAGTCCCTAGGGGTGTGTTGTTAGTGTTTTGATTAACATTATTTGTGCAAAGGGTATTTTGAAGTGATTCTTGATTGTTTGCAACCTATATTCTTATACCTACAGTTTTCATGTACACTGTAAAACCTAGTTTGTCTATTTACCAATTCAAAATCTAGTTGCGTTGCAAGGCAATACAACTGCCGAGAAGAGTGTGATTTACAAAAATAGGACTCAGTTTTGGTATTCATCTTGTTAGATTCTATATGTTGAAATTGTTGAATATTAAATGAGCATGTAAATGAGTATTAAGATGCTCACACTTTTGTACAATCTTAAGGAAATTGATTGAAGAACTGGATGTCGTATTGATACACGACTTGAACTTGGTAGGGTCGGTTTTGTGCTAAAAACTTGTTCTTGTGCCTTTGTTACTTGATGGTTCATATGAATATTATCTTGTTATCTCAGCTATGTTTTTGTCATTTTATCTATGTTGTGTTAATATTTTGGGACTTGCAATGAACTCGCTTAATTTGCTCATTTGTATGAATTGCCTGACCACATGACATCCTAGTGGACTTTGTCCTTCTTGTGGCTATTACTTTTTCACTATCGGCATGCCTCTTGTTCGGATCAATTGCCATCTTGATGGTAGATTTTTTGTTCTTCTCGGTATGGAAGTACTCAATTTGATGCACGAAATAAAATGTCACTCTTAATATGGTTCTTAGTTCTCTTGATAATTTTATTTTCACTCTTCTTGATATAGGGCTTCGGTCCTTTTATATAATTGATTATGTTTGGTGTGACAGCATGACTTACATGCTGGGTGAAACTTGTCATTTGAATGTCTTGTAAAAATTATTCCAGGAACTCTTGATACTTAGATCTTTAAGTATCTTACTTGATACTATTGATATATTTGTTCAGTGGGTGTATTTTCTGTGTTCCAATTGCATTGCCCTTTGACATAAGAAGGGTAAATTGAGGTATTTAAGGTTCTCAGCTTTTTTCTTTTACACCACTAAGCTTCATTCTTAGCGATAGTTGTTTCTATCGTAGGGAGTACCTGAGACGATGCTTGAGGATGGCCACTGAAGGTAAATTTTTAGAGTTGTGTAGAAGATCAAATTTGCATCTAGACATATATATTGTAGTAGTTTGGGGAAATGTACATGATTCTCCTGTTGCATATGTATGTATAAATCTGAAAAGCTAGTGTAAATTATGGAACCATGGTTTGTAACTTTAAGTTTAGGCTTGTTTAGTTAAATTTTAGCCGGCAAGCTTATTTATATATTAAAATACCAGTTATGTTAAGATGATTGTATGAAATGGGAACTAGTAAATTTTATGTCCTTGATTTTAACATTGGTAATATTTTTCGACATGCTACAACAGTCGGGGAAATATATAGATATCTCGCAACATAGTGGTTTAAATTACTTGCAAGGTACTTACCCCAAAAACTTGAACTAGAGATCATCTAAATGACCTTTAGAACAAACTCCTATATATTAACTGTTTTAAATTTATTATTTAATTATGATTAATAGGTCATGTGTTAAATTATTCGTATGTTAGTGAGTGTTAATAAGCCTAGAGCATATAGAAGTGGCATCTTCCTGTGAGAGTTGCCACAATTTTGATTGTGTGTTGATTGTTGTTTTCTGACATTGGATTGGTTGTATTTTTGTCTAATGGTGTATTTTGAGAAGTTTGTGTAGGTGTTGAACAAAATGGCAAAATTACAGTGATTTGCAGCTGAAGCAGTCTGCATGACCATGCCTACGAGTTGTATTGCACATTATGACTTGTAGTGCTACCTCGTAGAGACTTATGCTGATTAGGTGAAGTTGGCACTCCAGCTACAAGCCAAATTTATGATTCGTAGTGCAAGCTATAAGCCATGACTGGAGTTTGTAGTGCCCAGGTATATTTCAAAATTTTTTGTAAGTATGAAGTGGTCTACAAGACCATGACCTATGGGTGATAGATCTGGCTACGACCCGTAGTCGGGGTTTAGTTGACCCAAGTCAGTGAGTTTTTAGAATTAACTCAGTAAGGGTTAAATAGGGGTCAAAATTACTTTGACCCCATTTTAAATCCTAATTAGTAAAAAATCACACTAATTCTTCCGCCCCCCCGGTCAGCTCTAACCACTTTCCATAGGTTCTCAACCCCATTTTCGACAATCAAATTCTAGCTTCTAGGGTTTGTACTCATTTTCTTCTCATTTTCTCCCTCAATTAAATCAACACTCATGGTAAGTTTCCTGCTCAAGTCAAAATTTTCTTTCATTCTTAAAACTTGATTGATAAATTAGGGGTGCAATAGTGTTTAGACATATTGTTCTTGATTAACTGTGCACTGTAGTAAAGTGATTTGGTTGTCCTAAATTGATTGATTGTTTATACCCTTGCTTAAATGCCAACTCCTTGACATTGAATATGACTGTTCCTAGTGTCATGCCATTTTGTTTGAGTAAATGATTGAAATGTGGTCATCAATGTGATTGAGAGTCAATCACACAAAGGTATGATTACATATAAAGCATGTTAAGTTAGTTGGAATTATGGGATGCTTAATGTTGTGACATCTATTGCTCTATATTCTTAGTACATCTTGGATGTGACTGAATGCTTGTCTCATATGTGAATGGTTGGCGACCATGGTTATAGATTTGAATGAATATGGGAAGATTGATTAGATTTGTATTAATTGTTATATCCTTGTTAATGGGGTAGGTTCTTGTTTTGAAATCATGTTTAGGGGTACGGGTCAAATTATGCTCAATATATGAATGCAATGACTTGCTTTGATGCTATTAGGATTAGTTTTGTATTGTTTGTAAGGTTCATGTGGTGAGTTGAAGAATTTTAGGTACCTTTTGCTTCATGCTACAGAAGTCTTCTACAACTCATAGATGGGTCTACGAGCCATCATTGCCTTTTGTAGAAAGTAACAGTAACTTATGATTTTTGAGTACTCACCATACAAGACCCAACTATGAGTTGTAAACCTTCTATGAACCGTAGTAGGGTCTCACCGACTTGTGTCTGTTTTAAATTTGGTTCCTGGAACCTTGTACGAGACTAGTTTATGATTCGTAGCGAAGTCTATGAGCCATAACTATGTCTCGTATCTAAGTCTTGTGTTTAAAATTATCATGCACCTTTGGATTCTATAGCCATAGTATGACTCGTAGTCCCAACTAAGAGTCATACCTGGTTATCATATCTGCAATCTGTAATTGATCCATGTATCTTTTTTCTGTTTGTCTTGTTTATTTATGTTTCTTTTTGTTAATATTGTAGGGCTAAGCATGGGTTTCTTATAATTGTTTTAAGATATCATGGCCCCCCAAAGTAGATGTGCACCAATTAAAGCTCTTTAAAAGGATACTTGTTGACGAGCCTTCAGGAGATGAGCAATTGAGTGATAATCAGGCCCAACTGAGTGGGTGCATTAAGGTTCATGGTGTTAGTTTAGATCCAGAGGCTGAGTTTCTTTAGATGAGGGCATCTACTGCATAAGCTGCTCAGACTTAGGTTCGAGAAGATAGTTCCTCCCAATCTGATGTGGAGGCTAGTGAGGATGAGTTTGAGCAAGGGACATCATAAAGGACTCCTTTGGGTAAGGAGTCTTGTTCCAAAGAGACCTCCCACATCAGAAAGGAAGCTCAATCTTCAATCACCCAATCTACTTCTTCAACAACAAATCCTCTGACTCATTGATGGGGTGTCAAGGGCATGGAGGCCATCTATAATGATAGCTTATAGCCAGAGAGGCAATGGAAGACCATATTGTCATTTTACAAGGAGTCGGGGTTGATTGATATAGGGTTGAGCCATATCTTTGGATTTGAGGAGGCTGTGACACGACATGGGCTTGGGTGGCTGACTGCTAAGCTTGATTGTTATTCTCCAGTCATGGTGCGAGAGTTTTATGCAGCCACCATACTTTAGGATCTACCTAAAGAGAAGAAACCTCTCGACTAACCTAGATTGCAAGAGGTGTTAATGAAAAGATGATGAGTTGACATATTGGAGGAGACAATCCAGAATGTGCTATTTGGTCCCACATACTAAGCACCATATTTTACAGCTGAGTTTATTCATCAATTGAGACAGATTAGGCAAGCTATGATTACTAAAAATCTGGTACAACGAATAGAGTAACTGAGATGGGTTGCTAGCCATATCATCGAGCATGGTCAAGAGCCTTACGACACATTCAAAGCCTATTGTGAAGGCTTCCATCTCCTTCCCCGCCAAGTTTTGGTGGGCTATTGTCAAATCTCATATCCGATCGACCTTGATAGATAATATGGTTTTGTTGGAGCGATCTATTTTAATATCCAACATCTTAGCTGGGTATACATCAATTAGGATTAACTCATAGCTGATCAGATACATGAGTCAGTGCTTAGAGGACCATATGCATGCCATTCCTGAATCTAATCTATAGACTCTACCTAGAAGCAAAGTTAGAGATATCACTTCAGATCGATCCTCTAGTTGCAACCCTCCACACTCTAGATTCTATCCTAATCAAGGATGATGAGAACCCCATGGCACTTCAGTAGGCATAACCTCCTCCATGCTTGAGCTATTCATGCTAGAGCCATGTGTTATGGGTTTAATGATTGCCACCATTTCTACTCCGACTGCAACTACTGATAAGGGACCATTGTCGCCTGAGGCTATCAATATTGAGAGAGGTCCCATTTCAGTTGCACCTGCACCAGAGGCTTCTACATCCTAGGCTGCCACACACCAGCTATGGTTCACATGTACACGATTGCTTTTTAGGCCATGGCACAAAGGTTATCATATGCAGAGGCTCAAGTGTCTCAGCTTATGCTGTAGATTAGGTCGTATATCTGATAGACAGTTGAGGAATAGGAGGCTAGATGCAAGGCATTCACCACTTTCACATTGACTAGAATAATACTACGGTAGATACCCGCATTAATACCTTTGTGGAGCGAGTGCAGAAGAGACTAGCTGAGGCCTAGAAAGCAGACTTGTCAGCCTTTTATAAGGAGTTAGAGAAGTTTAAGGCTAACCTGACTTCATCATTACTATCCCCAATTATAGTTCCCTAGCCTACATCTTCAAAAGAACTACTATTTGATCTTTTTGATTCCATGGATCCCACTCATCATGCTCCCAGAAAAATACCTATTATTAAGGGTGACTATACAGAGGAGCAATGGGTGCTTTAGAAGACATCCCTGATAGATTAGGTAGCAGATAAGGAGGTGATAGGGCGAGTCTTGAGACAATTGAAGATGAATAAGAAGAGCGGATACAAGCCCAGGAGAATGATAGACTGTTAGGTATTGGCTCATCCAGTGCAGCTGCGATGCCGAAGAGAGATAATCAGAGGTAGCCAAAGACTAGTGCTTAGGCACCAAGATGTGTTTGTTTTTTTACCCCTTGTATTTATTTTGATTTTGACATTGTACCTTGAGGATAATGTATATTTCTTTAGATGGTATGCGGGTGGCTATGGACTAGGGTGAAGTCTGAGCACCTTTTAGTCTATAGATACCCAATTTTTGATCATGAGGTTTTCTTGCCTATGTTCTTTTTTTCCTCATTGATACTTAATTTTCATTGAACCAATATCTATATGATGTTTTAGATAATATTTGTAGTATATAATAGTTGAACTTATGACATGTATCTTGTTTTTGATAATTTATGAAATATTTTGAAAAATTGGTATCTATCAAAATTTTGTTGATTAATAGTTATGTTTAAATCATGCATATTTGGATGATTTGGCAATGTTTTTTCCGATTATGTAAAGGCAAGTTGATACATAAAGCATGATCGGGGGGGTTTTGTTGTCTATATGTGCAATGCCATTGTGCGTGTGAGCTAATTTTGTTGTATTCATGCCTTGTGTACTGATTCAGAACTTGCCCGGTTACTTCAAGTTAGAATGGATATTATATGGATTAGGAAGGGATCTTAAATAATGAATTAGTCCACTTTTGCCTAAATGACCAACTAAACGAAAGAGTTTATCCCTTGTTCTAAATATTTGACCTTTACATGTACCTTTTTCTTTGGTAACACATAACTTGCCTAGACTTATTTAGTGAAACACCTTGATATTGGCCATGGTCTATCCTTGGGCATTGGGAACCTTGACTTAGACAAAATGTCTAAGTTGAGGGTGGCTACCAAAAGTGGCTCTAGTTTAAGGATCTGATATTATGTACTTCACCATAGGCGAAAATCCTAAGTTGAGGGTGGTCGGTGTAAGGATAGATTAACAAAAATGAGTTGGTCACTTGGGAATTTGAAGTAAAATTTTACAAAGTCAGGTACCTGGTATAAGAAAAAGAGAAAAGATGCCTTAAACTTCGCTGAAAGAGCAAAAAAAGTTCAAAAAGAAGGCACAAACTGAAAAATCAATAGAAAATACTCGAAAAAGTTTTAAAATGAAATGGAAGGGAGAGTAAGATGAGAATGATTGAGTTGGTGAGGTGAAAGTGTTTGAAACCCCGGTTCAAGGTTGGCCTTTAGTTACTAATTATCCAAAATGTTATACCGAAGCCCCATGAGCCTACATTACAAGCTTATAAAGTCCTAAAGTTATCTTAACCAAATTAGTCAACAGTCTGGGTTATGAGTATACAGGAAAGCCTATGATATTGGTCATCATGCATGAATATCATTTGTGAGAGTGAGTATACTTACACTGTCCCATGGTTAAATGCTAAAATCTTCATTGAGTGTTAAAAGGGACTTCTTTCTTGAGAGGGCATTTGTGTTGCATTGTCAACATTTTACTATTTCAGTGATTGTAAATTGTTACTATTCCTTTGCTTGTCATAGTTATGTTGTCAAATGTATCAGAATAATGTGGTTTGCTAAATAGATACATGATCTTGTTTTGAAAAAGTTGTTATGGGTACCTGAATTGGATTTGAGTATAGTATATGACATCGGGTTAATTGCTATGTATTGCTTTATTATCTAAAGAGATTGAGTCGTTGATTGAGGACATGTAACAATTCTAAGTTGTGGGTGTTGATATGCTATCAAAATACAACATATTTGATGCCTAAAACCTAGGATTTTGCATGTACTCAATATGACTTTTATGGTTTTTATGTGTTTTTGTGTTTGTTTTTGCAGAAAATATAGGTTGGATTAATTTAGGGAAAGTTGTAGATTTTGCTTATTTTTTAGGCCATATGGGACCCTATACAGGTCATAGCCAGCCTACGACTCATAGAGATAGTCTCGTATCAAGTTCTTGTGCTCAAAAGCTAAGTCTGAAAAAATTTGGAGTTCAGCCATACGAGTCCCCGGTATGAGTTGTAGTCCGTGTATGACTCATCAAGGGTGGCCTCGTAGAAAAGTATAGTGTTGATCAAGACTAGATCAAGAAATGCAAGTGTAGATTACGAAAAGGCACTCCGTGTCGTAAACCAAAGTATGACTCATAAAGGTTTATCATGGAAGTGAAGTCTAAAATGCAAAATACTGACCATGAAAGCCCGACTACGACTCGTAGGGCACATTACGAGTCACAACTGTGAGCATTATCTGACTCTGACTAGTTTTTCCATTTAATTTAGGGACTAGTTTGTAAAGAGTATAAATAATATATTCTAGGTTTTTTGAAAGCAACCTTCATAGTGTTTCATAGTTTTTGAGTTTTGTAGATAGTTTTTGAGAGAGAATAATGAGTAGATTTTTAGGGTATTCTTTGAAGACTCAAATTTGGAGATTGGATTCACTTGTGGATCAACTTCATCATTTAAGCTAGTGATTTTAAATGCAGATGTGGTTTTATTGTTCTTCATTTTTCTTAGGTAAGCTATCAACTATGTTTTCTTCATTGTACTGGAGGGTTCTATGGAGATCCACTGATTAGAGGTAGAAAAGAGGATTCAAAAAGTATTTGAATGAATAAATGAGAGGCTGAGTGTTACAGAGTGCATGTAGAGGTCAAAACTGATTTGGGAGGTTAAAGGACTATCCTAAGTTACCTTGAAAGGTCACATTGGCATCATCATGAAAGTTCTTCACAAGCCGTGAAGTTCACCACGGCACGTGGTATGAAGCCTCGACTGGATAACTCCATTGTTATCCTAAGGTAGCCTTCACGAGCCCTTTCACGGCCATTGGTGCCTTCCACAGCTCGTGAAGGGCTTCTTGGAAAGTACCCTTGGCAAAAGTACTTTGAAAAGCCATGTACAACCTTGTTTTATCCTTACTAAATATGAATTGCAAAAATTTTTCCCGGAAATAAAATTTCTAGCCTTGATCCAATCTTACAACTTGCGGGGTATTACAATATTAGCAACTAGTACATGTTCCTCATCCATGGCACCATTCAAATCAAAGATATGGACTATCAATACTCGAATTGCTAAGGACCAGAGACATGATATTCGCATTTGGACATTCTTTGCATATGGTTGGAGTTTGCCACAAATTATAGACATCATTCACAACATTCGTCCATTCAACTCAGAAAAGACAAAAATTAAAATAACTACTAATTAATTACAAATCAGAATAAAATAACAATTACAAATAAAAATTAAAAATTATCTCAAATTTCTATCAACAAACATTAGAATACAATTGTGTCATCCAAACATAAGAATAACTAATAATCATCATCAACAGATATAGGGGGCTTGCAAATGCTCACCCCTTCTTAAAAACGAACATTGTTCACAATGTGCAAGAACAACATCAAACAAGAGTAAAAAAGGAAGGAACGAGTAATAGAATCCCATGCACATGGTCAATCCTACTGTAGGGTCAGTGGTTGAGTTGAAGAAGTGGTAATAGGGGCATCAAATTCCATATCCTATGGCGAACTCTCCAAATCAATCAACGGATTCACGAGCTCGGGCTTATGTACACCTAAAGTGCCGATCATGGATGTGTCTTTGAGGGACTCCTTTGTCACTATGTCCACGATATCATCTTCTAACCGCTTTAATTCTTCAAGATCTTCTTGTATTGGCTCAATTCCCAAGTCTTCTTCATCGGCCTTTGAGCTACCTACTACATTAATTTCTTGATCACCTTCACCCGGAGCATCAATACCTATTACATCTTTGGCAGCCATATTTATGTCAAGTCTAGGTGGCATCTCCAATCCATCCCAGAAAGAACTCAAGTCTATGGACTTTAAGGATTCTACCTCCATCTTTAAACATTCAATGTCACTTTTTATGGGCAATGAGCCATCATACCACCTTCTTTCATCTCAACAACATTCACCCTCTCCTTCAAACCAGCCAACTCTTTTAGATGATCTTCAAGCATCAACTCAAGCTCATTCTATCCTCAGTTTATGTGTCTCACTAAACTCCTTTAGCTTATTTTTAGCCTGAATATGTGGGCTAATGCATTGGCTATGGCTGTCTCAATCAACTTGGGCATGAAAGAGCAAACTCGAGTAGAAAAATGTCAGTCACTTTTTATAATTGTATAATGCTCTAGATAGTTGCCTTAGTGATCGTCTGTTCGTCATCCTTAGCTCGAGCTCAGTCTATGCCTTAGTAAATGGGAGTGGAGTAAAAGAAGAGAATAATTAGGGATAGGAAGAAGGTATACCTTCCTCGGGGCTAGCTCTGTAGTGCCGGGCTGGTGGGCATCAATATCAACCACCAATGTTTTGTCAACTGGCTTCATCCAATCTCGATCCTCTTCATTCCATTAGAACTTACCTTTATCCTCATAATGTTAGTGGAAGCTGATGTTGCTTATGCTACACCTCCTTTTCAGAGGATATAGTTGTCACTGTCAAGAAATAGAACCTAACAAAGGTTATTGTCAAACCCATAGATAATACGTAGACTCAAGAGAATTCATGTCACGACCCAACCTAGGGGCCGTGAATTGTGCCGATAGGACACCGAGATAACCACTTATACTGAATCAGGCCGAATAAAGCCTTTCTCCAACAGATCCTTAAGCTGCTCCTTCAATTCTTTTAACTCAGCTGGCGCCATCCTGTA
>JAOTQJ010083255.1:0-12449 GCA_025642045.1 Solanum sejunctum
TCCTTTTTTCTCTCATTAACTAGCGTATATGTGTTAGTTTTATCATAGTTAATTACTGTCATATACTATTCATTGTTTGTTGCACTTGTTGTTCCCTTACCTTACATTTCATTTTGTCATATCTAGTCTTTCTGCTTATGGGTTTTGAGCTGAGGGTTTTAAGAAACAGCCTCTCTACTTCTATGAGGTAGTGGTAGGGTCTGCGTACAATCTACCCTCCCCAGACCCCACTTATGGGATATCACTGGGTATGTTGTTGTTATTGTTGGGTTATCGGATTGATATCGATTTTTATTATTGGGTAAATTGATAACCCAATAAGATTATTATAATTTACTATTTTATCCCTTTGTAAATATTAAATATTTGTAATTTAATAGTAATATGACACCATTGCAATACTTTATCTATTTTAATCTTTACGATACTTAAGTGATTAGTTATCTACTTTAGTATTTTAGTTTGTAATTAATTAATTATAGCTTTTGCAAGTTTATAAACATAATCTTTGTACTCTATTTATTTTTTGTTAATGCAAATTCTCATTATCATTCTTATCGGGTAAATCAAAAATCGAACCGTTAAGGACTTATAATCGATAAATTGAAAGTCGATAGAAAATATTTTATTGAGTTCTTATTGTTGTAGCATATTTAAAACCTGAAAATCGATAACCAAACAGATAATATATAAAATCGAACTGAACTGACCGATGCACACCCCTAGTTTTATCTATGAATCAACGTGCAAAAAGTCAATAACTTAAGGTGCAAAATACAAAACAAACAACTTTATATCTAGATCAAGAAAACCCAACTTTGTTTTTACTTGATTATGAGAATAGAAACAAAGTTTATATTTCATCGTAGTTAATTTTTTATTTTGCAAAAAAGAAAAAAGAAGACACTAGTTATTAGGAGTGTTATTTATAACCTTACATAAAGTTTTTATACTTTGTCTTTTGAAAGATCATGTAGTTTGAAGAACTCATCCTCAGAGAAAGTGTAAAGAAGTATAAGCAACGGAAAATTTTTGAAGCACATGAATAATGCATTTCATATTTAAGGAAAGATATTCTAGTTTTTCTTTTACTAAGAGTTAAAAATATAATATCATATAATTTATATGTCTATATTTTCTTTAATGTTATGTAATATCATTCTTTATAGTTACTATGAAATTTAATATGAATATAACCAATTTGTATGTTTTCATATGTGGACATATTTTTTTGTGTGTATGTGCTTTTATTGATCTAATTTGTGGTTATAATTAAGGTTTTAATAACTAAAACTGAAGGGAGACTTGGAGTAATTGGTAAAGTTGTTGTCATGTGACCAAAAGCTCATGGGTTCAAATCTTGGTAATATCCTCTGGCAGAAATGCAAGGTAAGGCTACGTACAATAGACCCTTGTGGTCGAGCCCTTCCCCGGAAGTGCACCTAGCTTGCCTATTTTTTTTAATAACTAAAATATCAATTAGTGAAAGAAAAATTTGGCTGCTAAAAAGAGGTATAACAATAGGATTTTTGTCATCGTTAAAACTTTTCTAACAAACAAATTTACATCTAGTCGCTAAACTTTTAAGGATGGAGCTTTTAACGATTGGTGATGATCGAATTTTTATTGGTCGTTATTATTTATACTTTTATTGATGAAATTTCTCCTCGTTAAAGACCTATTTTCTTTAGTGTTTGTTGACAATATATTGACGTTGGATTGTGTTGTACTGGTTGCCAGCATCTTGGCTGGCTATGAGATTGATTGGGCTAGCTTCATTGCGGAGCAGATACACGAAGCGGTCATGAAAACGTCCACCTCCATCCCCTTCCCTTGCCTGATCTATAGACTCTGTATAGATTCGGGGATGGAGATTCTACATCATCTAGACTCACTGATTGATATTAAGAGGACATTAGATACCAGCCTGACCAAGGCTGAGGATAATTTAACGGCCCTCCACCAAGCACCGCACCCTCTAGCTCAGATGCTAGAGATATTTGCTGCAGCCCCACCATCTGAGTCTCCATCCACCACCACTACTGTTGATACCACTACTGAGAGGCCCCCATGGACTGAGGTTGATGTGGAGAGGGGTTCCACAACTACTACGGCTTCCCCTGAGGCCATGCCCACATCGACAACACCCGCTGGCATAGTTTATGTGTCAGCAGCGTCTATTCAGGCCATGGCACAGAGGCTAGCCTACACTAAGTCACAACTAACTCAGTTATCACAGCAGATCAGGCCTTGGGTCCGCTAGGCCATTTCAGAGTCTGAGGCTCACATGCAAGCATTCCCGGTAGTCACTATCTAGGACAGACTCATACTCGTGGACAATCGTATAGATGCTTTTGAAAGGTGAGTCCAGTAGAGCCTTAGCATGGCACAGCTAGTAGATATGATAGCCCTTCAAAAGGAGATACAACAGCTCTGAGTCGAGATAATAGCTGCATTGGCAACACTAGTTGTATTTCCCATCGGTTAATCCATCAGTGTCGGTGGATAAGTTGTTTCCTCCTTTGAACCTATCACACACTTCTCTCAAACATAGTTAGACTACAGACAAGGATGACAAAGGAGTAAGAGTTAGAGCTTGCTAGGATACATTTGATGCAGGCTGAGGAGCTAAGGCAGGCTTGTGAGCTTGAGAGAGTAAGGGGTGTTGGATTCTTCGGACATGCTTCTACTACTAAGAAGGCCACCACGTATATTGAGGGTGATCAGACTTAGCCATAGACCAGCGCTTAGGTGCCCAGGTATGTTGTTTTTTGACCCCTGTGCTTTAATATGTTATTTTGTGCTTTAAGGACAATGCACATCTTTTTCGATAAGGTGTGGATAATTATAGGCCTCAGTAAAGTCTAAGTAACCTTGTCCTCTAACTATCCCAAATTTTGAATCCTAGGGTTTTATGCCTGTGTTCTTTTTTCCCAAAAATATTTACTTTCTATTGAACCGGCATGTTTAGGATGTTTAAGTAGTATTAGCAACATGTAGTACTGAAATCTATGGCATATGTTTGTTTGTGTGAAAAATAATATCCACCAAAAATTTTGTTAGTTAGTCTTGATAGCAACCATGAATGTTTGATTGTTTGACACTGCTTGTCTAATAAGTAAGGATAAATTATGATAAAAACCATAACCCCAGAGTTTGTGTTAATAGCATAATTAGTGTCATGTGTCTGTGAGCTTTCTTTACTAAATTCATATGTTGTGTTTCAATTCAGAACTTGCCCTGTTACTCTGCCTTAGACAGTAGGTTAGTTGGTTAGGAAAGGATCTGAGTCCATTATTCATATTACTCTACTTAGCCTAAATAACCAACCAAATGTGTAAAGTATCCCTTGATCCCAATGTTTGAGCCTTGCATATACCCTTTTCTTTGTAAAAATCTAAGTTACCTAGACTTATTAGATATAAAATCCTGGAATTGCTTGTGGTTCTTTCTTGAATATTGTGCACCTTGACTAAGAAAAAAAGCTTAAGTTGAGGATGGTTACCAAAAATGGTCCTAGTTCTTGGATTGGATATTGTACACCTCAACTATGCCCAAAAGCCTAAGCTGAGGGTGGATGGTGTAAGGGTAAACACATAAAATGAGGTAGAAGGTAGTGATAGATGGAAAAAACTATAAAAATGTGTTTTAGTTGTAAGAAAAATGAGCGATGCCTAATCAATGAGCTAAAAACAAAAGTGATGTGAAAACAAAAGGCAAAGAGCTAAAACAAAATGATAATAAGGCACCCAGAAAAACTTGAAATAGTAGAAAGGGAGAATGAAGTGAACAATGACAGTGTTGGTCAGGTAAAAGTGTAGAAAAACGTAGTGTCAAGGAGGGCCTTTAGTCACTATGTTCCTAGGACATCACACCAAAGCCCCTGAGCCTATGTTACAAGCTAATAAATTCTTAAAATGATCCTATTCCAAGTAGTCAAAGGTCATAGTCATGAGTATAAGGGAAAGCATATGGTATTGAGCATGGTATTTGAATGTCTTTTGTGAGAGTGAGTGCTTTTGCATAGTCCTAAGCATTGAATCTGAAAATCTTATCATGAGTGGGATATGGGACTTCTTTCTGTGAGGGCACTTGCATTGCATTGTTGATATTAGACTAACTTAGTGAGTGTTGCTTATTGATAATTGTCTTACTTATCATAGTTACACTGTCACATGTGCCAGTCTGTATTGTTTACTTCATAGCTATTTGATATGTTTTTAAAAGTGGTGTGGGTATTTGTGCTTGAGTTTGATATGATGTATGCCATTAGATTGAGGCCTGTGTGTTACTGCACTACTAATGTAGATTGACTCTGTCGCTTAAGGACAGGCAATAATTTTTGAGTTGAGGGTGTTGATGAGCTGTCAAAATACAGCACTTTTGATACTTAAAATATGAAATTTTATGTGTTCTCATAGCGATATTAGTAGATTTGATGAGCTTTTATGTTTGTTCTGCAGGATTACAGGATTGGCATGATTTTTGGGCCATATATGAAGAAGTTGCTGTTCTACAACACCCTTTACGGGCCATGGAAGTTTACATGGGCCGTAGAGTAGGTTTTCATAGCAAAATCTAGTGAAGGGTGATTTTCTGAAGTTGAGTCTACGAACATGCAAATGAGCCATAAAGTTTTTACGAGTAGTAGACCAGGTTTCGTACCGTGAGGATCAGAAAGTGGGGAGTTATTGAAGAGTCATCAAACAAAATCCTCCACGGGCCATAAAACTTTATACAGCCTGTAGATAGGTCTCATAGAAGTCACCCCTAGAATTTCTGAAGAAATCCACGAAGGCCTAATTACGGGCCGTAAAACTTTATACGGCCTGTAGAGTTGTCCGTAGAGCTTGCCGACCTAAATATCCTACTTCGTTTTGATTTTTTATTTTAAATACTATAAATAGGTTTGTAGGTTAATTTTCGAACAAACCTTTAGAGTGTCAGTAAGAAAGAGTGAAAAACCTTGTGAAACACTTGTGCAACAACATCTTGTGTTTTAATTCTTACTTGTGTCTTTATTAAAAGAGCTTGAATTTCTTGTTCTTAATTCTATTGTGTAAGTGCTCATTATGCTATTCAATATCATGATTCTTGCATCTACACTAATAATGAGTAACTAAATCCATAACTAGAGTTGTGGGAGCCATGAAGAACTAACAATGTAAACTCAGATAATTCATAATTCTTGAAAAGTATACATGTATGTATTAATTAATCCTCTTCGGTTTGAATACTTTTTAATAGTGGCCAACATTAGAACTCGTCTAGTGTTACTGATTGGATCAAGGTAGTAATAAATAGGAAAAGATATTAACTAACAGGATTCAATTGATGTTTCTCGTCTAATCAACCAAACTGGATCAAGGGGAGATTGTACTGGAATAATAGGTAAGGGTTAGTAATGTCACACTGCGGGGATGGATCAAATCACATAGTGAAATTTGCCTCTCGCCTGGATCAAAAGGTTTGGTAAACTTAAATTACTGTTCTGCATGTTGCACACTAGAAAAGAATTTGATTATCTGGTAATACCGAATTAGGGAATCATGAGAGATACAATACCCTAGTTACTCTTCATACTGAGTTCACACTTGTCTTAGTCTAGGATTTCTTTTCATAGTTTTTACAACCCCCCCCCCCCCCCCCCCTCTCTCTTAGGGAGATAAGTAGGTTTATCAACTCAAACTGCTTGAAATTCCTCTAACTCTACCATATTCCCTATGGAATCGACCCTAACCTGGATTAGGTTATATATCTTAACAATGACTGCTTTAGCCTTCAAAAAGGAGGTGTAACTTGGGTGATATCACTAGACAAACACTCCCATCCTCCATATAGCTAGTTTCTATCTACGAGTTTAGAGTTGGTGACTTCTCATGATTCGAGGACGTGCTTGTGATCTACCTTCGATTCGGTTACCCTTTTGCTTCAGTTCACATTTAGACACCAAGTTAGTCTTAGTAAATCATCTATTTCTTAAAGGCTTTCAGACTTGTAATATAATTGGAGTCTATGTTATTTTTACATTCTTTCTTTTCTATACTTAATATTGTTAGAGTTTAATAGCTTTTCTTCCGATTATCTCGTATTGCAATTGTCTTTACTTACCTTATATGTGCAATGAATGCTGAGAGGCTTGACTGAAATCCTTTGGGGTTCTAATTATCATGTCATGTGCAGGACCTAACATGAGTCGTGATATATATTAGTTGTTACAGAGGTATGATGTTCTATTTTAATTGATGAAATAATATTATGAAAAAAAAATATTTTCCTACAGTTTTATTAGTTAATTGATTTTAATAGAAACAAAACGAGAAAAGGATTTTTTTCAGAGTAATATTTTTATCAGGAGCAGAATATGTTTAAAAGAAAAGAAATAATATATTTATTTGACAAAAAGACATTTTTGACACGTTTGGTAAAAATAAGGACATTTTTGGATCAAACTATCAATGATTAAGGGACCAAAGTATTGATAGCAGGGACATTTTTTGACCAAACTATAAATGAAAATTTTCTTTGTTCATTTCACATAATTTAAGAGGATTTTTAGCCTTCTTCCCTTTAATCGAATATGGACAGAAATTTTCTTGGAACAATATATTTGATTACCAACTCAAATATTATTGTGATGACTCCTAATTAGGGAGTAATAGACTATATTTGGTGGTTGTGTTATATATCACTCGTACAATCTTGAAATCCACAGCTCAACAATAGGAAGCTTGCGGGCTCTTGCAATAGTTTCATAAATAGTTAATAGCATTCAAACCTACACCAATATTATCACTAGGTGGTGAACAAAACTAAAACCAAAAGTCACATCAAGCCACAAACCGTAGGAAAAAAATTCAACTAGTGGTTTAGTTTGACTTGTTTTAGTATTGAAAAAGAAATTGACTATACTTAAATTAGTTTGATTTCAACGTAAAAGGTCAGTCCAAGACCAAATGAATTCGATATTTTATATATAATTTTTAAGTTTTATTTTATACATAAAAGTATTTACTTTAATATAATTTATAAATAACTATTATATTTTTTTCATAGTTTTTATCTTTAACATATTAGTTCAAACTTAGCTTAGAATTTTGAATGAATCAATAAAAACTATGGTCAATAGATATCAGTAACTCTAATAATAAAGCTCAAATAAAAATCAAATCAATACTAATTCTACAAAAGAAAAAATCGATACAACACTAAAAATGATAATAATGTCTAGTATTTGTTCTTTAGTTTCACATTGGTTTAGATAATTAAAATACATAATCTAATTTTTTTTCTATTGTTTAGTCATGTAATCAATACTTATTAGACTTATTTCAGTATGATTTAATACTTTAAGATTATGATCATTTTCGTTATGATTTACTTATTTACAATATTTCTTTTATGTGATTTCATTATTATTTTTTAATTGAATATTATTGTGTCATCCTTCATATCTTATTTGTGTTATTTGCTTTTTAAAAAAACTAGATAATTATATCTTGATAGCACTAAAAAAAATTGAAGCACAAGTTAATTATCTTTGTATAGATAATTTATCCGAAAAACTCGAAAAAAACCCTGAAAATGGAAAAATTCGAGAAAAAATTAGAAAAAAATTTGAGGTTGAAAAATCCAAATTTTATTAGTTTAATTTATAAATTTAAAAATCCAACATAAATTATTTGATTTGGTATATAAAAAATATGAACCAATCCAGTCTATGTACACTCCTACATAACACCATGATATAATAAATTATTTACAAATTCTTTTCAAAATTACAATTTAATTAAGATGTATATTCTGGTGATAATTTGGTGTACATTTTAATATGAAATATCATGTATGACATCCACCGATATTTAACCGCAAACTGGACAAGAACTGTCAATTTATTTACATAATAATTTTAGCTAAATGGTTAACTAAATGTCTAACACTATCATATAATTGGTCATAATACAACTAGCACGATCATCCGGGGTGAACAAGAATTGGGGATCAGATGCAGGGCAAAATTGCTGGCAATGGCTATGATGTTCAATTAACATGTAGATTTGAAGGACCTATTATTCTTAAAAGTAATTTGAAGTACTTATTCTTCTTACGAGTCGACATGTAAATTTGAAAGACTTATTCTTCTTAGGAGCCGACACGTAGATTTGAAGGAATGTTCTTCTTAGGAATCGAGATATAGATTTGAAGGACCTATTCAAGCTTCTTTCTTAGCCCCTTTCTCTTCTAAATCTTAATATATAATATAGTTAATTTATAATATGCTGAGAAAGGGGCTAAGACAGAAGCTTCAATTGGTCCTTCAAATCTATGTGTCGACTCCTAAGAAGAATAAGTCCTTCAAATCTCCATGTCAACTCCTAAAAAGAATAAGTCCTTCAGATTTAAGTAACGACTCCTAAGAAGAATAAGTACTTCAAATTTACGTGTCGACTCCTAAGAAGACTAGGCCCTTCAAATCTACATGTCGACTAAACATCACAGCTATCGGCGGGAATTTCGCTCGCATCCGATCCCCAATTCTTGTTCACCTCGGATGATTGTGTTGGGTGAATTCTAACCTCGCACGATCGTATCGAATGAGAAACAACCGCTTTGTTACAGTACTTACTTATGGGGTAACAAGCACACTTTGGCGGTATGTTATGCACTTCAATAATAATTTGGAGGTGGTCGAACCTGCTACCAACTTACCTTACAATTTTGTCACTTCAGTGAGTATGATGCTGAATCGACAACTAACCATACTTTTGATTAGATGGATTATATTATCCAAGAGCTCCTATTAAAAGGAATAATACTTGAAGGAACGAACTTGCAAATCTTACCTTATACCTTACCTCAACGAAAAAGGCTAAGGATAATTAAGATTCCATGCCTTAAGGCTAACTGAAGCTTCCCTCTTTTTTGGTCTGCATTACCCCTAAAATCCTTTGTCATCGCTCTCAGTGTATCAAGTTGAATAGTGGTGTTTAACAATTTTAAGAAGCTTTAAGGTAAAAGATGTCATTCAGGCTCATAAGATTCTCTTGTTGAGGAGTGTTAAATTGCTATATATACTTTTATCAGGTCGAATAGTGATTTTTAACAATCTTAAACAACTTTAAGATAAAAGACGTCATTCAGGCTCATATGTTTCTCTTGTTGAGGTGTGTTAAATTGCTATATATAGGTAATTTATCCGCTCTTTTTACGATGATGAACAGTCCATTAAATTTATGTATTATCATGTCCTGATATTCACTTAGTACAAATGATTTAATTACATCAGTTGTTAACAAAATCATTAGGAGTGAAGTTATTTTCTTTTGAGATTAAATATTTTTATTTTTTTTCCTTGATCCACTTTTGTACACAAGCTTATATAAGTTGCATACAGATCTAATGTACTTTTAGAATTTCACTTTTTCAATAATAGTGAACAAAAGGTATATATAACAGACAGCATAAAAAGCTTTAAAAGTTGCTTTCGTTATTAAAGTATGTATTTAGCATTCAAATATCTATCACATAAATTGGGATAAAGGGCATGGGATTACTTAACCTAAAGTACTCAAGTTATCGATTATTAAACATAACTCTCTTAATTGATTGTCACATGAATCCTTAGAAATTGGTTTGATGGTTGAATTTTGTACAGTAAGTTCAAAAATTTATTTTCCATTTTTAACTTCCCATTGTTCTCAATATCATAAGATTATTAAGAATTTAGTTCAATTCTCTTCATGACTTTTCTTTTCTGCTCTTTAGAAAAAGAAAAGTACTTTCTTTATGTAAATTTAGAGCTAGTTTGACATTGACTTGTTTAAAGTGTTTTTATATTTTAGAAAAAATCTTTTGTGCAAAGAAATTATATATATAAAATTTAGAAATTAAATTTTCATAGTTAAGAATCCGAACAAAGAAGATTAGGAGATAGATATTTCAACGTATTATTAGCATAATTAGGGAAAGTTTTTTTGTTCGGTAACTTTTCTACAAGATGATTTTCTTTTACCTTCGTATAGTGAGGCCAAAATATCTTAACAAACACTTTCGAATATCATTTCTTTGTCTTTTCTACAATGATATTTTGATATAGTTTTTAAATTTTCACATAATTAGTATGGAGTGAAACGTCTAACCAATCGATTCAGTCTTAAACTTGTAAAATATCAATTTATAATGTTAACAATTTTATTACTTTATTTTCTTAGCTGAAAAAAAATACTTCCTCCGTTCCATTTTATGTGGCACCCTTTGATTTGCCACGGTGTTTAAGAACCAACGGAAGACTTTTGAAACTTGTGGTATAAAATCATTCTTATATATTTGTTTGGCTAAGAATCATTTCATTAAGGGTAAAAGGGGAATTTTAAGGTTAAATTGTTTCTGGTTAGAGTAAGATGACATTCTTTTCAGAACGGATCAAAAAAAAATGTCACATAAAATAGGACAAAAGAGTAAATATATTCAAACAACTAAAAAATTATGAGAATCATTTGAAAAGAATTTAACTTAAATTTATTCTACCTCAATTATGATCCAAAGTTACAATCAATCATCCAAAATATTCTTGCTTTTTTAAAAAAAAAAAATTGGGGGTAGGAGAAGGAAAAATTGAGAGAGAATTACAATGTGGAAATCAAACCCTCACTAACTAAGTGGGAATTTAGATATTCAACCAACTGAGCTACTAAAACTTTCCTAGAAATATTCTTCTTTAAAAGGAAGAGAGTAAAAAGTTGTCTTAGTGAGTATTATTGATTGACAACAATTAAGTATTCCAAAATTGATCACTTTAGCTAGAGGTGACAAAATTAAACTCAATTCGTTCAACTCGTCAATCTGTTAAAGTTTGGGTGAATTATTTATTAGTTCAATTCATTTCAACCCAATCTATTTCAACCCATTTAAAATTGGGTTGATATGAACCTGAATAGAGTTGAAAATGATCTTGTCAAAATATTTTTAAAATATTTTTTTGATTTGATATGTTTTATACATATAGTCATAATGAAGAAAAATATAGTTTATTTAAGTACTAGAATATTAAAAAAGAGCAAATAAAATAAGTAAAATTTAGTAAAAGTTGGATCAGGTTGGATCTTAACCCGCTCTAACTCATTACTCAATCTGTTTTGACCCAACCCATTTATATCCAAATATTTTTGAGTTGAATTATATTGAGTCTTGACCCGTTTATTATCTTAACCTAATTTGCTCTGCCCAAAATTGACCCAAACCACCCAATTGTTATCCTTAGCTTTAGCCAATGCATTAGCCTGTAATACCTTTTTCTGAAAAAACCTTTTACTCTAAAATGTAGTCACGAGTTGTATTTTTCTAAAACATAAGCAAAACACTTCATCATTGGCTACTATTTGTAATAACATTTAAACTTAATGTGTTTAGCTCCTAATTTGCTCTTTTCATTCTTCGTTCTCCTTATAACTTATTGACCATCCACCATAATGTTTTTGAAGACCCACGGGAAATAAGAAGAAGGATTGTAAAAAATCTATAAAAAATAAATTGGACCCTTAATTTGGCATCATTTTGTAAGTTGAAACTTAAACTTTTATAGTGCACAAATAGGACCCTCAACTTGGCAATTCCTGAACAAGTAGGCACAGACCAGTCGCTGACGTGGGGGCGTGAAATGCAATCGCGATGACGTGTTTTTTCAGCCAATACTGAGATACCACATGCGTCCACGTAAGCATAAAGTGTACACGTTATATTCCATATTTTTACACGTGGCATTCCTAAAAAAATAAAAAACTTTAAATAATTTTTACAAAAAAATTACAATTTTTTTACATAAATTAAAAAAAATAATTTTTTTTAACATAAATTACAAAAAATTACAATAAAATTTTTAAACATTTTAAATCTTTTACATAAATTATAAAAAACTATAAAAACACAATTAAAAAGTTTAATTCTTTTTACATAAAGTACAAAAATTTTTTAAAAAATTTTAAAATTATTTTACAAAAAAATAAATATTGTAAATTTTTTTTATCTAACTCGGATCCTCATCCCCCTAATCCCACTCCCCAACCCCAATCCCTTTACAAAAAATAAAAAATTATTTTATGAAATATTCAACTCATCCCCCATCCAGTCCCACCTCCACCGCCATCCAGACCCACGCCACCCCCACTCGATACAAAAAAAAATATTTACAAAAATAAATTAAAATATTAAGAACTTTAATTTCACAAAAACTTTAAATATTCAAAACTCTAATTTTACAAAAGTTTTAATTTTAAAAAATTTAATTTTAAAAAAAATATTTGAATTCATTATTTATCAAAAAAATGTGTAAAAATATGGAGAGGAAAAATATTTGAATTTATTATTTAGTCTTTTTTGTAATCCCGAAATTGTAATTTTAGCATGTTCAGTATAACTAGTTTCGCACCACCTCATCTAATCTGTTTACAAAC
>JAOTQJ010083266.1:0-12448 GCA_025642045.1 Solanum sejunctum
CCTTGCCGGCCCGCATATATTTACTTATGCATATACACTACTGTCTGGGGAGCTGCTAGAACTTTTTTTCTGCAGGTAAGGTTAGTCAATAAAACAGAGGAAACTCTGCCAAAATTTTTGTAGAATTTCGGGCTAGGTTATAAAGTAATTTGGCTTGGTAAGTGGTTGCGTGCCCCTATCGGGCACTGGTCACGACCCCCGGGGTGGGGTGTGACACCAAGAATCAGTAAGGCAGCCTTGCACTCTTTCTGCACATGTCTGGCCAGGCTAGGCCAGACATAAACCTCCTCATCCTCTGTCTCATATCCATCACTATCTCTTGAGCATACCTTGACAGTTTGATGAACTTAAGGCTATACTCCTTCACAGTCATTACTCCCTGCTTCAGATTCACTCTCTTATCTGCCTTTGCCTCCCTCAACTTTTGAGGAAAGAAGTGATTAAGGAAGACAACTTCAAACTCATCCCACGCGGCAGGCTCTGTATCCTCGCCTTTACTCTCCTTCCACTGAGTGTACCATACATTAGCCATGTCCTTCAGTTGGTAGGACGCAAGCTCAACTCCCTCAATCTTGGTCGTAGCATCATCCTCAAAACATTGTATATTTTGTCAATGGAGTTTTATGGGTCCTCCTCTACCTTCGACCCTGTATACATAGGTGGGTTCATCCTCAAGAAGTCCCTAAGTTGAGTCACAGTTGAGGGCTCCTACGAACTAGAACTAAGAGCCTAAGAACCGTGGTTATTTCCCTAGGAGGCCACCAACTGAGTTAGCATGATGATGGTTGCTCTAAATTCTGACTCAGTAGTGGGAGCTGGATAGGGCTGAACATGGGGCGCATAAGGGACCTCTACTGTACTAGCAAGGCATTTTTGTTTCTTGGCATCAGTCTGAACCAAAACCTCAAGTTAGGTGTTCTCAATGATGGGAGTAGTGGCATCTTTCTAAGCGATTGTTCTCTTTGGCGGCATTTTCTGTAAGCATAAAGCGCTCGAGTTAAAAGTAAAATTTCACAAGTTAACTCTATAACACCAACTCAGATAACAGAAGAAGGGTAACACTTCCTAATGTCCTATATCCTCCTGTTTATGAAGTGTGGTGCACAACACACCTATAAACAAGACTCTACTAGACACGGCTTCGTAGAATCACTAGGACACTCGAACTTTGTGCTCTAATACCAAGTTTATCACGCCTCAAGAGGGTACCCTAGACGTGGCTGTCACTCGAAGAATATTGCTAGTCCCCAAGCAGACCACCTAGTCTTATTGCCATTGTTCGATCCATTCATCAGCAAAAGAAGTAGTATAATAAAAATATATGCTAATATCTCTGTGGGATCAAACCACCAATATCAATCTATAGTAAGGAAATAGTATAGGAAATCAAAGGTTTCGATTTAAAGGAAAAGAGGAAAAAGGACCCTCTACATCAACATCAAAATCTATGTCTACGAAGACTTTAACACTAACATCTAATAAGGCACCATGACAGATCATGGGTACCACAATCAAATAAATATTGACATAAAGTAAATAAATAATCATCATCCAAATGCTGGGGAAGACTCACCACGGTCTGAATTCATGCTTTGAACCTCAACGATTGGGCTGCTGAAGTCCTCGGTCTACCATATCTGCATCATAAGATGATGCAACACCAAAAGGGTGTTAGTACGTAGAATATACTATATATAAAATAGGCTAAGAAAAGGGAAAATAGTATACTATGCTCTCATCAATCACTCAGACTCATCTCAAAGTTAGGAACAAGACTTTATCACCTTACCATCCATTATACATCAAATCATCACATCACAACAGATATTCTATCACCATGAAACCTATCTAAGAGTTTCTTGGACCTATATACATTACCTATGAGCCGATGATGGTACAAGAAAGCAATGTTGTTGCGACATCTGTCCAGTACCTTGTCGAGGTAAAAGGACGTGCATCAGGGGTTTATAATAGTAGTAAGTCCTCTTTTGGGACGAAGGAGACATCCCTTCTCATCCTCTGCTATGCTATCCACATAGGTAATGAGTGCGAGTGGGACTCACTCTTACTCATTTTTGGTGCTCAATATTCCTTCCAAGTCTCAACATGCTCATAAGACCATCAATTCATCCAGAATTCCCATCACTCAAACTCTATAGGCAAGACTATCTTTCCAATTTCAAACGACTACGTTCATCCAACTCTATGAGTATAATTCCAGCTAATACAATCATCAACACTTATCACCTTAGAACTCAGACTCAATCAAACATCACATCAGATAATCAAGGGCTCTAGACCTCCCCCCCAAGTTCATTATTCAAGTGTTTATGAAGAAAATTTATAAGAGTTCAATCACAATTACATAAGTATATAAGTATACAGTAACTTTAAGTATGATGATCATCAATTTAGGATATGAAAGTATAGTTTAAAGAACATATTTAAGAACTCAAGATAATATCCAAGAATTTAATACAAATATTCAAGTATCTTTAAGAAAATCATAACTCAAGACTTTTAGACATTAATTTATATTCTAACTCTACATTGGCACTTGGAAGAACAATTCCATGCTTTTGGGTAGCCTTTACATACCTGAAAATAGAGATTTTCTTCAAGAATTGAATCTTCTCTGGAAATCCTCACTTGTTTTAGCTTCTTCTCTCTTAGACTTAGCGTAAAAACCTTTGAAAAGTAATGGGCCTAAATCTTTTTGTACGAATTTAGATTATAAACTGGCCTGGGAATGTAAAAATATACGAAAAAAGACAAAATTGCCCTTCCCAAATTAAAACAGAAAAATTTGCATCTTGTACACTAGTGAGTGGCGCGCACTAGTGCAAATTTGCACTTATTGGCATTTTATCAATTTTTCAAAAATTTTCAAAAAAGGACCAAGTGTGATTTTGTGTCCACTCCGCGTCATGGAAGGGGTAAAAACCTCACTTTTTTAAGCCTTCTTTAAAAATTATAATTCAATTTTTTGCGCGATAAGGCCAATTCGAGATCATTTTCTGACTTAGTTTTTTGTTGATCGCAAATTCGATCTTGGATTTTCCATCAGAGCTTGGGAAGATATGTTGTACGTACGATAAAGTTTAGGGGCGTTTTAATAATTTTATGGGGTGTTACAACTTAGGATGTGGAGATATAAATACTCCTACTAATCTACTATATGACAAGGTCATACACCGACCTACTCCTACTAGCCTATTAGCCTTCTACCCTAACACGCGACCCTCACTCTTTTCTATTTAATGTCATGTCCTCGGTGAGATGAAGTTTTTCCATATCTTGTTTGATCAACTCCCCCCAATACTTCTTCGATCTACCTCTTTTCGTCCGAGTAACCCCTAAATCAACATCTCGCACCTCCTAATAGGAGCATTGGTACTCCTTCTTTGCATATGTTCAAACTAACGTAGTCTCGCTTTCCTCATCTTGTCAGCTGCAAGGGCCACCTCTAACTTCTCCCGGATAGTCTCATTTCTAATTTAATTACTCCTGGTATGTCCACATAGTCATATCAACATCCTCATCTCCGCAATCAAGTATAGTTAATTTCTTTTGTAATACCAAACGAAGCCAAACCAAACCATTAGTTAAATTCTTTTTGGTTTGTCTCAAATTGCGATTTTCAATTCGATTTTGTTCACTCCAGCTACAAATAACTTTTGTTGCTATAAAGTAAAACTCCAATATACTCTCAAAAAATCATGTTAGCTAGAGTTTTAGAGATATATTTCATAGCTAACCGTCTTTTACAGGAAATTGGTTAAAGTAATTTTTTACTAGCTATAGTAATAAAGTGGTAATAATATCCATGTCATACTGTAAACATAACATGACTAGTTAATATGAACTATATATTCACTAAATTTTATTCATTATGGTAGTAACAAGACAAAATAAAAAATAATTAAGAACCCACGACAAATAACTTATGTAGCTAAATAACAAAAATTCATTGTTAATCTTATTTAACAACATATTATAAAAATTATTATTTGTCTACAAGATATTTAATATTCAGTATTAAATAATGATACATTTTGTATCTACTTTTTTTCTAAAATTTTGATTAAAATTGACTTTACCCACTGCAGCAATAAATATCATAGGACGAACGGTATTAAAATAAATACTTACAGATTGAAAAATAATTTTCAATGTAACAGCTTGACCCAGGCAAGTCAAGTGAATGGCTATTGATTATTGTCGCATTGATTTTTTCCTTTCCATTTGAGAGCATTGCCATGGATGTGAAAGCCATAAAAAAATTATAACTATATTAATGCATTTTTAAAATAAGTGAAAAATACAAAATTATTATAGAATATATTCTTTTCTTTATCATTCAAATTAAATTATAAACTTTCATGTTGTATTGCTACACTTAATTTATACATGATTTACATAGATCAGTCAATTCATTTTGTAATCGTGTGGGTAATTTTAGACAAATACATATGGAAATCTTAATCGAGCACTAAATATAGATGAAAAATTATATAATCAAGATAGACTATCATAAATCAAAAATTCAACTAATCTTCTGATTCCTATTTCATAAAAAAGGGGTGAGCAAAATTAATCGAGTATTGACGAATACTTGCTTTAAATATGTACTACATGGTACATGCAAAAATAACTAGCAAAGCAATTTAAGTTCAAAAAAATCTCTTAATAATCATTGACTAGTGAATACTAACAAATTAAGTGACAAACTAATAACAGAAACTAAAAGAAATAAAAGTACATTAAATTATATCGAAATTGTCCCTTACATACTTTTCTTAGCGGTATAAAATAATTTTAAAAGAATCCTATTTTATGATAGTGTTTAAATAGCCATTGTAGCATTTACTTCATTTTTATAAATATTATGAAAATTATTTAATGATCTCACAAATAAAAGTATAAAAAGTGAATTTAATAATATTATAATAAAAATAATTGAATATTGTAAGGGTTCTTTTGCTCTCGGCGCACACTTGCCAATGTGCTATAGTCATGGGCAGGAGACCGAAGAACTTGACCTTAACATCAATTGGAACCAAGGATCTTCATCAGGGAAGCTCACAAACATAGGAACTACGTAAAGCGAAGAAGACAGTAAAGGAAACAGAGACGATTCAGAGACAAAATATGGAGATTATAAACTCAAAAATATTGCACAGGAACCCAGGAAGATGACTATTCTGGGGAAAGAGAGAGTGCAACAATGGTCAGAGATTGTGAGTGGGGGAAGTTCACAAAGTTCATGGGCAGACAAGGTGGAGCAGGACCTCATCTCAAAAGTAAAGGATCAAGGTAAGGATTTGTACTGCAAAGGAAAGTCTATTTGAGATAATTTTGATATCTCAAAAAAAGAAAATATTGGATTTAAATTGGAGTATGTTAATCCTAAGTGCTATAATGATCAGAAGATTGAAGAAATTTATATGGGAAATATTAGCTCAGAGATTGAGTACTGGCAAAATGCAATAGTCTATTATGTATTGGGAGCACACCTACCTTTTTCAGTACTAAATGATTTCATACAAAGAATGTGAAAAAAATATGGGATAAACAAAATGGCCATGATGAGGAATGATAGAGTAATGGTAAGATTTGATAATGAGGAAGGGAAACTGGAAGTGCTAGAAGGGGGTATATATCATTTTGACAATAAGCCTATGGTTGTGAAAGCATGGACACTAGAAATAAAATTTTCAAAAGAAGAGCTACTGACTGTTCCAATATGGATAAGAT
This sequence comes from Solanum sejunctum, assembly GCA_025642045.1. NCBI lineage: Eukaryota > Viridiplantae > Streptophyta > Magnoliopsida > Solanales > Solanaceae > Solanum > Solanum sejunctum. The sequence continues at coordinate 5,758 of JAOTQJ010083266.1, forward strand.
TATCAAGACTTGATTTTAAATATTGGAGCTCTAGAGGACTGAGCAAAATAGAAAGCTTGTAGGTAAACCATTGATGGTTGATAAGTAAACGGAGAAGAAACAGGGATTGAGTTATGCTAGAATGTTAGTTGAGGTGAATGTGGGTCAGAAATTGCCTGAGGAAGTGTTGTTCAGGAATGAGAAAGGAACAATAGTTTCACAATCAATGACATACCATTAGAAGCCATCAATAAGTAGCCATTGCAAGAAATATGGACATGAGCAAAAGGAGTGCAGGTAATTGAAACAAGACAAGGGAAAGCAAGAAGCAATCACAAAAACTAACAATGAGGGAAAGGAACTAGAAAAAGGGAAGGATAAAGGCATAGTAAATAGAAGATTTGGAGGGTATCAAAAAAGGTTCAAACAAGTGAGAGAATACCATCCCATCAAGATAACAAATATTTTGAATAACTTAACAATGTGGAAAACCAGGATGAAGTAAATCTAAAAGGAAAATAACACTGATATTGAACCATCCTTTTGGGGAATGGTTAATCTTTTATTCTAGAACATAAAAGGCCTAAATGGCCTAAGTAAGTAGAGGAAAATGACATTCCCCTATAATAAACTAGAAGTGAATTTAGTAGGTCTGGTGGAGACAAAAATAATACAGAAAAGTATAGATAGAGTTTTTCAATCCATGTTTGCTAGTTAGAAGTATTAATGTAACTATAACTCTCATTTCAATGGGAGGATATTGGTGCTATGGAAGGAAGATATAAATGAGATGAAGGTGAAAAAGTGAATCAGATCAAGCAATAATATATTTAGTGAAAAATAAACTACTAATGCAAGAGTTTAACTGCACTTTCATTTATGCTCAGAATGGGAGAAAATAAAGAAAAGAATTATGGAAGTATTTGAATTAGAGAAGTGTTGGTATACAGAAATCATGGTTCATACTAGGTGATTTTAATAATGTGTTGCACACTGATGATAGAATTGCTAGGATAGCAATGACTTTAATTGACGTAAATGACTTTCAGGACTGCAAAAAAAACTGTTTGCTAGAGAAAATGGGAAGGAAAGAGCAACACTACACATGGAATGATAAGGAGACTACAAACATAGTGTTCTCAAAGATTGTCTGATCCTTCATTAATGGGGAATGGATAGATGAAATGTAAACTTGTACAATTACCTTTCTAAATGAGGGAGTAAGTGATCATAGTCCCATACATGTGCAAAAGGAGGGAGGATATATAAAGCAGAAGAGAGAGTTCAAATACTGCAACATGTAAAGCTCACATGATCATTTCAAGAAGATGGTGAATGAATGCTAGCAAAAACAGATAGTAGGTTATAAAATGTATCAAATAGTTCAGAAATTGAAGTTGCTAAAGAGAGAAGTGAGGAAGTTACGTACCAAACACTTAAGTAAGTTAATCGAGGAAGTGGACAACTTGTGGGTGAAACTAGCTGAGAAATAGGAGAGACTACAACTAAATCCTTCGAACTTAGAGGCACAAAAGGAAGAGCTGGAAGCAGAAAAAAGTTTAAAAGGATAACTTATCTGGCAGAAATGATGTTGGCCCAACAAAGCAAAGAATCTTCGCTGAAATTGGGGGACAGCAACACAAAGTATTTTCACTCAATTCTGAAATAGAAAAGACTGAAACAGTGCATAAATCAGATGTAGGATAAGAACATGCAGCTTTAGACTCAACCAGATCAAATTGCTGAAAATCTTTGTCATTTACTTTACTAAGCTATTTGGGGAAAAGTGGAGCAGGGTAGATAAAAGGCAGAAGAATACATATTAAAAGGGGAACACACGTTAAATATGCAACAACAAATGACCCTCCTAAAACCTGTTACTAATAAAGAAGTGAAGGATGTAATATTTAGTATAAAAATTACTATGAGTGCAGGTCCAGATGAGTATAGTAGTAATTTTTATAGGGAAGCTTGGGATATAGTGGTTGAAGATGTAACCAGTACATTTAAAGAATTCATGGAAAATGAGAAATTGTTGGGTGAGATAAATATAACTGTCATTATTGTTATCCCAAAAACTCAGAATCTTATGTATTCAAGTTAGTACAGACCTATATCTTGTTGTAATGTTATCTACAAAGTGATATCTAAGATTTCGTGCAATAGACTGAAGAGAGTATTGCCAGTTGTGATAGACCAAACACAAGCAACTTTTGTCAGGGATAGATCAAAGATATATAATATCTTAATATGTCATGGCATAATGAAATATTACAAGAGAAAAATAATTCTAAGATGCCTGATGAAAATAGATCTGAGAAAAGCCTATGATATGGTGAGCTAGGACTTTGTAAAGAAAATGTTGAAGGGCTATAAATTTTCAAAGAGATTCTTTTAATGATAATAAGATTCATTATATCCACAAAATTCTCAGTCAGAGTAAATGGAACAAACTAGGGATATTTTACAAGAAAAAGTGGGTTAAGGCAGGAAAATCCTATGTCTCCACTCTTGTTTGTTCTGGTTATGAAATTTTTGTCAAGGGTACTAATTAAAATGGGGCAATTACAAGACTTCAGGTTTCATCCTATGTGCAAGGGGCTTACATTAAATCACCTTATTTTTGCTGATGACTTGATAATATTTTACAAATCACAAAAGAAATCAGTACAAAGAATTTAGAAGCTTTAGGTCATTTTTCAAGGACAATAGGATTAATTGCAAACACTGAGAAGTTCAGCATCTTTATAATAAGGATTTCAGATGAAGTAAAGACAAGATTGCTGGAAATAATAAGCTATTCTGAAGGAAAGTTCTCAATTAGATATCTTGAGCTCCCATTTTCTCCAAGGAAATGACAAAAATGGAGTGTAACCAACTCTGTCAAAAAATGATAGAAAAGATCATATCAGTCTTAAACAGACAGTTATCCTATGCAAAAAGAATACAAGTGATTATTTTAATTTTATTCTCAATACATAATTTCTGAGGGGCTGTCTTTATACTTCCTCAGAGTGTGGTTAAGAAAGTAGATAGGAAATGAAGACAGTATCTTTGGGGTGGATCAGATGAGAAGAAGAAAACAACATTAGTATCTTGGGATAAAATCTGCAGAACAAAGAACAAAGGGAGCTTGAATGTCAAAAGTTATAAATTCTGGAACATTGCATTAGTAGGGAAACACATTTGGATGATTATAGAGAAGAAGGAGGTCCTATGGGTCAAATGGATTAATGAACTATATATGACACAAGGAAAAGATGGTACTGGAAGACTTTACACAAAATAAAGTTGAAAATGAAGGATTGGTACATTGGAAGGAAGTACTACCTTACTAGAAATGGGAAATATTCAATTACCTTGGGCTATGAAAGACTAATTGGAACAATAGAAAAGTGAGAATATGCTGAGCTACTATAAAATAACTATGAAGTACCAAAACATTGTTTCATCATCTGGTTGGTTGTATATGATAGAATTTTGACAAAGGAAAGACTGAGAGATAGGGGAATGGACCTTGAAGACATAGAATGCATTCTCTGTAGTTTCAGATCACTGGAAAATGCTGAGCACCTGTTCATATAATGATGCTGGATCACTAGAGTGTGGGGGGAAATACAAAACTAGCTGGGCAAAAAATTACAGAATAATGAAACAAAGGATATGCTGATAAGCTTAAAGAAGAAAAACTAGGTGAGAGATAGAAAAGCTATAATAGTTGTTGCTTATAAGGCTGTGGTATGTTGTCACACATGATCAGGAACACCAAAATCTTTAGGAAGATAAGGTAAGAAGAAATAATGGTAATTCAACAGGTGAAGAAGGAGTTGTAAGAAAGAGTATAAATAGCAACTGGCACTAAGAAAAAATAATGTATAGCACTAATTCAAAGAATATATAACTAAGTGAGGCTGAGAGAGGTGTGAACTAGAACCATCATGTTGGTTTACTAGTGCAGGAACCGAAACACTCATGTAATAGTTATTTTTGAATGGGATGACAATATTTCACCTTTTCTTGCTTAAAAAAAGTATAAAAAGTGATTTAATGACTATTAAGGTTAAGCCAAACTAAAAAAAAAAAAGGGCAAGTAGATCCACATTTATTTCTTTCAGATCAAGAAAAAATTTTCATAAACTAAAATATCTTTATATTCAAACATGCACGATCAAAAGAATGAAATAATAAGTATATACAAAAGAATAGAAATAACATATTGCTATAAAATCAAATCAAAGAAATTCCAACTGAAAAGTACAACAAACATTGACATCATATATTTAGTTTTATTTTCTTGCTTAAAAGGTTGTGTTTAGTTTATTTAATACATCACTAAAAGATACTTTTTTTTATTTCAAGATAACAATAATAATAGCTAGATTAGTTCTTATCAAGTCCTTTCTTTGTTCCTTCTCCTCCATTTCGTTTCCCTAGTTTTGTGCTTCTGCTGTCTAGGGCAAAAAAAAAAAATTCTAAATGAATAGACAAATTTGAAAAATCAAAGATGTACATTTTCAAAAATTATTTTTTAGGAATTTAAATTTTTTTCTGCAATTTTATGTCGCTTTACGCTTAGGCAAAGAAATTTCTCTCCTTTTTTTTTTGACTAAAAGACCATGGATCAAATGCATATGCGAGTTGATCAAATAATAAAATAATTAACATAAAATATATTTTATCAAAATATCGAATAAAATTAAAGAGATACAAAAATTAACATAAAACTATCTATTTCCTCCCAAAAAAAAATCGTATACATCTCTTGGAGAATGCAAATTTAGTATGCTCATAGCAAGAATCAAAAGTAGAACTTCTAATCCAATTTTTTAGTTACCATTAAAAACTCATTTATTAATTAGAAAAATTTATATTCATATTTATATCTATCTATATTTATATCTATACTAGCTTAAAACTAAAAACTCTAAAATTAAAAAATCAAATTATTAAAATGTCTTTCTTATTAATCCAAGCATCATATTCAATCATTAAAAAAAATACTCCCGAAGAGAAGTCACCGCTTTCACTTTCTCTTAAAGCCAAAAGAAACACCTACGCCCATCCTTTAACTCTCTGACAGCATCGGTGCAGCGATAGTGTCCACGAGCAAACCAACGACAGTCACCGAAGTGTCCGGTTGATCTTCTGTCGTTAGTGTGTGTGATGGTGAGAAAGTCGCTGCATGTGCCAGGCAGATCAAGTGATGATACCATCGACGACATTATGTCCAATGGAGTCTCATGGCGTTTGCCTACACCATGTTATGGTCCTCACGTTTTTTGTCGGCTTATATTTATGAAGTTGCTCTGCAACTGCAAGAGACTGTTAACAAAGCTGCTTGATCCAAACAAGGAGAGGTTCGAACAGTTGCGATTCCTAAACTATTGATCCAATGGTTCAATGTCTAATAAGATCACGGATGACGATAAAGATCTGGTGTGGATTTGTGAACATTTTACTATTCATTGGATCATATTCAAATTGTTTTCCCCATTCCTATTAGATCCTTAGGAATGGTATCTTTAGTATTATCTTTTTGGTACAAAGATAATTAGTCTCAATCATTGCCACTAAATATCACACCTGTATCCAAGGGTTGCATAACATTAGTTTATTTCAATGGCATCCTTGTGTTTTACACAGAACATATTAATGGAGTTATGTTCATTAATGGCAATTCTTGTGTTTTACAAATGAAATTATTCAATGGCAATACTTACAATCTCCAATCAATTACATTATTCTCCTCTTTTATGAAGATTAGCAAGTTTTCATCATTCATAAATTTAATAAATAAATTACATTAAGATGACAAATAAACTCTGCTATAATTTTTAATAGATCACTGTAATATGAGAACATATGTAAGAATCAACGAAACATCATCAATAAAATTTATAGCTCTCAACATGCTTGGTAGGTGTCTTTGCCAAGAATGTTACTGATTTTTTTAAAAAAATAAAAATACTCTAAAATGTACATTCAAACTGTACATCAATACTTCCAATAATATTGAAAGTAAGAAAATTTTGCAAACAATTATGCTAATCAAGAGTTTCTAGAAAGAAAATTTTGCAAAAAATTATGGAAATAGATAGTGTCAAGCCATCTGTTTTTATCGAGTATTTAAGGATGTGCTTGAGATAATGAGGCACATAGTTACCTTTATAGAGAAATTTTTAAAATATTTTCGAATACATGATACAACTACGATGATAACTATATCAAATAAAATGGTGCTATAAATTTAATAAGACCAAACAAAACTACATAAATTAATACGAGTTTTCGAGATATAATTGATTTTAATGAACTTTTTGGAGGAAATGACATCACCTTTTGAAGACCTGCATAAATTAATCACACAAATTTATATTTACTTCTTTATGCATAATTATTTACTCAAACTTTTATTTTAATAATATTGTTGTTCTTTTCTGATTTGTTTGTCTGATTTTAACTTGATACAATATGTGAAAAAGTGAGAAAAACTTTTGAATGTTATAATATTTTTATACATTGAATATGTTTATTGAATATTGTGCTTTCAATAATGTCATATGCAACAACAACAACAACAACAATATACCCTAGCGCCTCAAAAGGCTCCCACTCATTGCGGGGTGAGGGGGGGTGGATGTACGCAGCCTAACCCCTATGTTTAAAAACATAAAGCGGCTGTTTTCAGATGACCCATGAGGAGCGTCGAAAG
>JAOTQJ010083276.1:0-12448 GCA_025642045.1 Solanum sejunctum
GTGTTCTATTATGGATCTCCTAAGCTCTGAGTTTGCTATGAAGGATCTTGGTCCTCTGAATTATTTTTTGGGTATTGCTATGACCCGGAATAAAGATGATATGTTTTTATCTCAACAAAAATATGCCGAAGAGATAATTGAGCGAGCGGGAATGTCTTCGCGTAAACCATCAGCTACTCTGGTTGATACGAAGTCAAAGGTTAGTGCTACATCTAGTACTATATTTGATGATCCCACTCTCTATAGAAGTCTTGCAGGGGCTCTTCAGTACCGTACGTTTACTAGGCCGGATATCTCTTATGTTGTTCGGCAGGTTTGCTTACATATGCATGATCCCAGAGTAGATCATATGTCTGCTCTAAAACGAGTTATTCGGTATGTTAAAGGTACATTAGATTATGGTTTTCATTTATATCCATCTTCTTTTTCTACTCTGGTGTCATACACAGATGCAGATTGGGGTGGGTGCCCTGACACTCGTCATTCTACCTCTGGTTATTGTGTATTTTTGTGTGATAATTTGATTTTTGATCATCGAAACGACAACCAACATTGTCAAAGTCTAGTGCACAGGCAGAGTATCGTGGGGTGGCAAATGTTGTATCCGAATCCTGTTGGCTTCGGAACCTTCTATTAGAGTTTCATTGTCAGATTAAAAAGGTTACTCTTGTTTATTGCGACAATGTAAGTGCTATTTATTTATCTGAAAATCCAGTTCAGCATCAATGGACAAAATATATTGAGATGAATATTCATTATGTCTGGGAGAAAGTTACTCGGGGTGAAGTTTGAGTGCTTCATGTGCCTTCTCAACATCAAATAGCAGACATTCTTACTAAGGGCCTTCCACGAGTTTTGTTTGACGATTTTAGGGACAGTCTCAATGTCTGTAACCCTCCCGCTTCAATTGAGGGGTGTGTTAAATATATTTGGTAGATATTTTTGGAATGTATATTTGAAAGATAGATATTTTGTTTATATTTAGTTCCTTAGAATTAGGCTAGTCTCACGCCTAATTGAAGGCTTAGCTTTATATATATTCGGACTTTGCATATTATTGATGATCATGAATAATCTTTTACTTCTATCAGATTTAGTGGTTGTTAAATGTGAAGGTTGAAAACATTTTTTTCTTCTTCTATTGAATAGTACTATAAATGAGGGGTACTGGTTCCGAGAAAAATCATCTTTTTCTGATAATTTTCTTGTCCACACAATCTTTGAAAACAATAGAAGATTGCAATTCTGAAAATCTAGCTTCTAGACAAGTTTGCAAAAGATTTAATAGGTTAATTGTCCTTCATTTATATTAAGTTATTTAGTAATAATAATACAAGTTATGTGATTTTGGATATTGCTTTCATTATGCATATTCTAACATTAACATTCTCAATTATCTTATAGGTTTCTCCGATCCTTAGAATGTATAACTTTCTTTCGTTATTCAGAATTAGTACTAATTTGTTGGACCGACTTATTAGCATTACACATATGATATTTAGTCAATTCATTTTAGTATATTTGGTAGGAATGCACCTCATGTTTTTTAAATGTAAACGCTAACACCCTTTATTCGTCAAGCGAAATCATTTTGAATATTGTGTAATATTTCTATTCTATGAGAGTTTATGTGTAGATTTTAAAATGCGAAAGGGTTTATCTGCAATTAAGTCATATAAATGGGTGTTTATAGATAATTTGTCCTAATTTTATAATATTGTAAGTATACTCACCATCCGTTCAAACATATAAAAGAGTAGTTTGAAATATGTGGATTGAACCTTCTAATTTTTCAACAATATCAATTTCTTATAATTTTAAATACTCTCCCATTTTATGTGACATTTTTTAACTTGGCATAAGAAAAAAAAACTTTTAAAACTTGTGGTCTAAAATTATTTTTAAATATTTGTGTGGTTGAGAATCATTTCATTAAGGGTAAAAAGAGAATTTTAAAAGTAAATTATTTCCTATTAGAGTAAGTAACATTATTTTTGGGACGAACCAACAAAAAAAGAGTGTCACATGAAGTGAGACGGAGGGACTATATTTTTCTTACAGCTTTCATGATGTGAACATCCATTTACTTGGTGAACTTTTTTTAGTAAAATGCATCGCAAAACTTGGAAAAATAATAGTCTCACTTAAGTATAGCAGTCCATTTGTCTCAATTTATGTAATACCATTGGAATTTCAGAATTGAATTAAACTTCTAAATTTTGATCATTGATTCAGACATAGAAGCTTTAATATTTTTGAAACAAAAATTCTATATATTTGATAGCTACTTTTATAAATCAAAATAATTAATAATTTAAAATATTTAATTGAAAAAATTAAAAATCAATTGATGCCACAAAAATTGAGGAGGAGGGAGTAAGTAAAAATAGAGTTAAAAAGGGACAAATTCGGAAGCTGTGGGTGAGGGGACTGAAGGTGGTTTCTTGGAAATAATGAAGTGTTTGACCTAATATTCGACAAAGCCCCTCTTTCCCATATGTATAAAAGCAATCAATTAGCTTTGTGAAGTATAGGTAGACTCTTGGAGAAAGCATATATATATGGATTATGTGACAAAAGGTGCTTGGTCTCCTCAGGAAGACAAACTATTGCTTGATTACATCAAGAAATATGGTATTTGGAATTGGAGCCTCATGCCCAAATTTATAGGTACAAGAAATTAAGCCCCTATGTATATTTTGCCAGCATTTGATTATAAATTTTGAATCGAAAAAGCATGAAATCTTTATTATTACTTTAGGGTTTCATCATGTAATATTTTCATTTGTTGTTTGGATTAGGGCTGTCAAGAAGTGGAAAGAGTTGTAGATTGAGGTGGGTAAACTATTTGAGGCCTGATCTAAAGATAGGACCATTTAGCCTTGAAGAAACTCAAACAATCATCAGAATGCATCAATCACTCGGTAACAGGTGACAATTATTAACTTCATTTGAAGATGTTGTTTACAACAAATTTTAAAGTGACAGAAGATAAATTGTAATCACCAATAAAATATGAAGAAACATAATTTTAATCATATAAATGGTGTGGGGTACAAATCTATTCCTCCTTGATTCTTCTCTCATAAGATTTTTCCATGTTTCGAGGGTCGTTACTGATGTATTTCTCAAACGTAGGATGATTTTGACCTCCTTGAATCTTATTTTGATCTCTTTATGAATATTCCCAGATTTAGGGGATATTTGAGATGATATAATACCCTTTATATAAATATGAATTAGAGTTTAGGGTAGATTAGCCTCAAAGAAACCCTCAATGAAATAAGGCTCATCTTGTAGAGTCCTACAAAATTTTGATGTCTACAAATGTGATTAAGTAAATAAAATTGGACTAGCTTATTACATTATGCACTCATAAGATGTAACATGTTGAGAAACATAAAGTATAAAGCTTAGCAAATTTATAGTAGAGCTGTAGATATGGATTAGGGAAAACTCATCAGCTTTCGCCAAAAGTCTACACATGTAGAAATTCACTATAAATAATCTATTTAGAATTCACTAATATTCAAAATTATGGATCCCCTGTCTGATTAATTCCCTCCATGGATAAATCATACACATAACGACTTCAAAGTAAAATGAATTAATTATAATTATGAGACACTATATATTGATCTTATGTGTTGTTGAAGGTGGTCAGCTATAGCTAAAGAACTACCTGGAAGAAGTGATAATAAAATCAAGAATTTCTACAACACACATTTAAAGAAGCACATCAGAACCAAAGTTGAAGTGAAACCAACAAAGGCAAGATCAAAAAAGGTGGAGAAAGCTAAACAAATAGAGATGTTTCAAAAGAAGCCTACAGCCAGTGTACCTGATCAATCACTTCATGAGTTCACCAAGTCCTCCTCCTCCAGCTACATCACATATGATGAAAATTACAGGATCTTGGAAACGTTGGATCAAAACAACGATGTTACTTCAGTTGTCAATGATGAAAATATAGTTATATTGGAGAGTAATTCATCAAGTCTGGATTTGTACAAAAAAGATGTGTGTGTTCATTCGTCTAATGTGGATTTTTGGTTGGAGCTATATATGGCAGCCGAGAATCTCAACACCTAAAACATTAATAATCTACTTTAATTTGGAAGGTTTAAGTACTATTATATATGTTTGCTAATTAAGTTTATGTACCATATATCTATAGCTATATGTATGCAGTATGTACAATTGCAATAAGGAATGTCGATTGAAATTTCATCTCACATTATGCATTCTCTTTTATTTTTGTAACTCAAAGTGCATTGATTTACTATATATGTTCTCCTACACAATTCATTTTCCTAGTTTGGATGATTCATTTTCATAAGACACTAAAAACCCTATGGAAAATGTGCAAATACATAATCGAGCGACAAATTACCCTATGATATCTAATCATTTTGTAATTGCTATTCCCTCTGTCCAACTTTACTTGTCCAACTTACCCCATAGTAATTGTTACTCCCTCTGTCCAACTTTACTTGTCCCTTCTTGACTTGATACAGGAATTAAGGAGCAGTAAATGATAGGAGTAGTTTTACCAAATTATCCTTTGAATATAATAAATGTAATGTCTTGTAAATATAATAGGAAAATGACTATAATTAATGATAAGGGTAAAATAGGAACTAAGTGTAAAATTATTTTTTGATTTCATAAAATAAATAAGTATTGTTGGACATTCCAAAATAATATAAAAAACAAGTAAAGATGGACGGAGGGAGTAAAAGCATAATCATGTTTCCAGAAGATTATCAGTGTTAAGTTTGGTAAGCATAATCATGTTTCCAGAAGATTATCAGTGTTAAGTTTGAATGTACCTATAGACATTTAATATTTACTCTAGACTTGTTATTTTCAATGTGATGGTGATCAACATCTTAAATAGATGAATGCCTTGTGATATTACTCCCTTGGGACTTGGCTGATGTCTTCAAATTAAATTTGTGGCTCCACCTAACTTTGTAAATGATAGAGAGGAAAAACTGAATAAGTGTTGCATCAACTTTGTTTTTCCAAATGGTAAGCCACCAAGTCTTTAAGGTACCTATTTTTCGTCGATTCAATCCAAGAGTCTTTTAAGTACTATGTACCAATTGTACTCTATTTTTTTTTAGCAAATTTCGGTTTGATTCTTCAGTTTTCAATTTTGAAAAAGTGTGCATCATATATATATCGAACCAAAATATTTCGGTTCAATTTAGTTTTATTCAGTATTTTTAAAATAATTTTTCAATGCAAATAAATGAAAACAAAATGAGGACAAAACCAACGTATAAAACACTTAAAAACTTAAAATCATATTAATTAAGTGATGATGTAAAAACCTATATTTATCTTTGTCAAGAACTTGTGCCTCCAACTATTATTTTAGGAAAATCAGGATGAAGACATCCTTTACATGACATAAATCAGCAAAAATTTGTTTGAATTTCTCTCAAAAAATAATATTTAAAGTTAACTATATGAATTATTAATTTGAATTGCTAATTGAGTTATATGTGTATATATATACATTTATTTTTTTGGTCTAATATATATATAAATTTTTATTTTTTAAAAAATAAAATTGATTCTTTAGTAAATCAAAATTTTGAAATTCCTACACTGAAAATAATAAAAATACAAACAAAATGATGGGAGAGGAACATGACTATAATTCTAACAAGTTAGATTTTATGAGGGAACAAGAGTTGACATCTAAATTTGTTGTATTATCAAGTCTTTCTTTAAACCAATTTGCCGCTTGAGCAATGCGTATGCAAAGAAACATCACTTACCATCGTCATGACCAACCCACATTAGGATATTTACCACGTGGGGCTGCTTATAACTAGGACTTAATTAAATAAAAAATAAAAAATAATTATATTCTGTTAGTCTTAATTTATATGACTTTTAAGAGCTTTCTTAGATCCGCTAAGTATTGCTATTCTCTTTGCAAATTCTATTTTTATCTAACGACTAAGTCCTATTAACAATTGTGTCTCTATACAACTTCCAGTTCCTTGTCCTCCAGGTGTGGTAGACCACTAATTTGGCATTTTAAATTAAAAATTAAGATTTTCAAAAATTATATGAAAAGTATAATAAATTACAATTTTTCTCATATCAATATGAGAAAAAAATATATCTTAAAATGTTAGTTAAAGTTCATATCATTTTACTATAAAAAAATTGTGACAAGTAAAATAAAAAACATATCAAATATGATAACGATGAGATAAGCCACGAAACAGAGACAAATTAGCAAACACATAATGAAAGACCTAAGAGCTTTGGGATTTCAAGCAGAATTAAGAAGGCATATGTTGCTATCTCAATTATAATAAGTAATTTTACGTTGAACGAAACCTCAATCATTTCATTTTTTAAAATTGAAGATTTGATGGTCAAATTTCTAATTGATCCACCATCGTGCTTGTAAATTTGGAATAATCACAGTGGCCAAATATTATAGCATATATAAAGTGAATAGAAAAAGAATGTAGATAGTGATATAAGCAGCTTCATTTTGACCCTTCATTGTGTAATACCAACTTTTATCCTCTACGTATTGAAAATGTAAACTCTTAGACAATGGAATCATATGGGCACTACATATGACTCTTTTTAAATGGTGTAGAAAATGAATAAATAACATCACGCACTAAGCTCAATTATGGACCAAGGATCAACCTATATTCACAATACAAAAGAATTTAAATGGAATTAAAGATTTTGGGTTTAAGTTTATATACTGTTTAAATAATATTTAATACAATAATCTTCTAAACAAAATTCAGATATTATCCATTATAACAAGTAAAGATGATTTAATAGTGTAAAAATTATATTTTCATCGATAGTATTTATTACTAATATTCAAATATTATGTAGGCTCACTACAATAAATTTGATTATTAGGGACAAATGATTTCGTCATTTTTAAATTATATTTTATCACAAAAAACCTTGTGTGACGAAAAAAAATCGTCAATCATTCATCGCTAAAAGCATACCAAGATGATTTAGTGTTTCGTCGCCAAAAAAAACTGCATCAACTATGAAATTTCTTTTTATCCCCAAATCTATAGTATTTATGACGAACCCGTTCATCATAAAAGTATTAAAAAATTATAGTTGATAGAGTTGTTTCGTCACTAAAAAAGTTATTAATACCGACAAAATAAATTTGTCCCTAAATTTTTAGTTTAATTAGTAACGACATTATTTGTCCCTAATATTATTTACATTCCAAAATTTCATCCTAAAAGCAATCTTTTATATACTAATTTTGTACTTGTCTTGAAGTGTACAAATTAGTGACAAATCTACAAGTGTTAATAATACGATATATGCGGGCGGGGTGGGTTAGGATCGGAGGATTTCTTAATCGTTTGTGGTTCTCAAGATATATGATGGTATTATATCTTGTGCCTGAGTTCAAGATGAGACTTTTTGTTTTCTCGTTTCCTTTTTTTCTCTGAGGGTATTTGGTGACAAGCCTCAACTGAATATCAAAGTATGAACTATAATGCATTCACTTGATCACCTCTTCTTATTGATATTAATCATTTTAAGTTGTGCTGCAAACCTGAGGTTTTGGATTGAATATAGGGATATATACGAGGCAACACAATTACAAATAGATACATAAACTTTAATAATAGATCAGTCAAATCTGCTAATTATTTAAAATAAGATTTATATATGCTAACACAAATTGAATTCATTTACATTTTCAGTAGTTCAACTAGAAATTACTTCAATTAATCTTCGTTACGTTACCAAGGGAATTCGATATATGATCTAGTGCAACTGCTATATGATTTAGTGAGCGAAAGAGTAAACTCCTACTGTGAGTGAAAACAATGTCATTATTTTTTGCTAACATCTAAATAATGAAAGTTAGCAGTATATACAATAGGAATGCTTTAGTAGATGAAGAAAGTAATAAATAACAAACAACTGCTATCTTTTTCTCGAAACTACTATTAATACTTTGTTTGATTAAGGTTCTTACTTGTCATCAAAGTAATATTTTGATGCAAATCCTTTTTTGTAGGTGTCGAAAATGAAGAAATCGAAGAAGGTAGTTAGCAGTGAAGATTATCTTGATCTTACTTGAGAAGATTTTTGAACTATTGATAGATGTTTTAATATTCGTTTTGCTATCAAACATTTTGATTCTTTGGGGTTGAAAATAGCTCTTGTTCGATATTTTAAATTATGAAAACCTTTTGAAGGACTACATACATACATATATATATATATATATATATATATATCATTGCAATATGTTGTTAGAATTGTTGCAATAGGTAAATAATCTGCTGCAATAGAACAAAAACTTGTTGGAATAGGTCATAAAAATCATGGTAATAGGTCATTTATCCGTCGCAACAACTCACGTACCATTGGTTTATTATAAAAAAAATCGTAGGAATAGAAAAACTAATCGTTGCAAAATTTATCTATGTCAACAGTTATAAATCATTCACAAAGCAAATTTTTTCGTCACACTAAAATTGTGAAGAAGCATTGTTATAGGGGTAGTGTCACGCCCCAGGAGGGTACCCTAAATGTAACCAGCACCCACAGACTATTGCTAGTCCCTAACTGAACCACTTGACCTCATCACATTCATTCGTTCATACATTTTACTAATCAACGGAAGAATAAAAAGGAAGTAAATGGGCACATCTCATCTAGTATCAAAAATAATATCATATATAAAAAGACTAGTAGAAGAAAAACTAGCTCACAATCTTATCAATCAATAATCTGACTCTAGTTTATGAAGCCTCTATTACTATTAGTTGGTACCAATGATAGATCCATGACTACCTTACCTCAATCAAAATAAAACCAGTAAGTATCTAACTCTAAAGCAAGATGAAAATAGCATATGAATCCTCCGAAGTAAGGGAGACTCACCAAACCGTTGAACGTCCAAAGATCTTCAACGACCCGCCTGCTGATGATCTTGATCCCATATATCTACATCATGAAATGAAGCAATCCCAGAGGGAGATGTCAGTACATGGAATGTACTGGTATATAAAGTAACTGAATGAAATCGAAACAGGTAGAATAATATGACAATAACATCAACTCAACTCAAAAAGTTCATCTCATCTCAACTCAGTAAAACATGTAAGTTTAAAGTAAATTATGCTCTTTATAATGTATATTTGAAAAGAAAGAATAGCTCCACTAGAAATCTCATGATCAATCGATGTTGCTTGGGAGTTTCTCTTAACTGACATCTATCCTATTGCACCACCCTTAAGTTAGGTAGGGCACAACAAATTGACATTTTGCCACACACGTCCTAATCTTGCCACGGTAAAGGACATAGTATCTCTCTCTCTTTCTCTCTTGGATCCAAAGAGAATTGTCCAATTTTTAGGACAAGAGTCACCTAAACGTGTTGCACGACTACTAAACTGGCAAACGCAGTTCTGGGGTGACACTTGTCACTCAACTCGGTGCTCAATAATACTCTCAACACTAAAACATGCACAATTATCTATCAAATCAATCTTCTTTAAGACTCATATCATCTATCACTATCATCTATCAATGAAATTATTATGAAAATGTATGTTTATATGGTTATCAATATATACTCAAAATATCATTTAGACTCAATGCTCAATTCAATCAAAACTCATTAACATGTCAAGTGTTTTCTTAAAAAACTCATGCTTTATAAATAATCTCTCATATCACCAAAACTCTCTCCGAAATCATTATTCATACTCAATAGTTATATTCATGAAACTCATTAAAAATATGCTAAAAGAAATCATTGGTATTAATATGCTCAGTATGACTATCAAATCTCAATTTTTCAGAGTGCTATATAAAAGCAATCATAGACCTCAAAGTAGGGTTCATGTGAATGAATACATGAATATACATCCAAACGAATACTCAATTTCAGGAACATTTTCAAGATATTGTAATATGTGAGAAACTCATTAATACCATAGAAACTTAATTCAATAATTAAATCAATATAACACTTCAAGAAATCAAGTGTGTAGACTCAAGAACTTTCAACTCTCATCTAAGACCATCTATGGGACACATGGGAAAGCAATCTCATGCTTTAAGTTTAATCTTACATACCTGGAATGAAGACAATACGACTCCCTCCAAGAATTTGAATCAAGTCCTAAAGATACCAAGCTTCTCCTCTCTTGCTCTCTCAAAACTCTAACGTTTGGAGGCTGAGGAATGGGTTTTGAAACCTTTATTTCGCAGAAAAATAATATTGTAATCATTTATAGGACTTGAGAGGGGTTGGAGATTTACCAAAATATCCTTCCCAAAATAACAAAATAAAATTTCATCTCGTAACACCATGTTTGCATCGTGCCAGGGGCGCAAACATGTGTTATTTTCGCGGAATTCTCAGAACATGTTGAAAAACTATTTTCCAAAAAAAATATACATAAAACGAGTTTGTCAAGTGCGTTTTATGTATAACTTTTTGTAAATTGCTTTCGGATCGATTTTCTAAACCCATAGAATTTTTTTTTTAAAAAAAGTGTTGGTCCGCGTCCCAAGCGTATCACGCGTCCATCAACACTGTCCCAAAATTAATTCGCGAAAAATTATTTTTTGACCCAGTTGATCTAAAATCGGGTTGAGGCTATTTTTTTCACTCAATTTTTCTCGCTGATCGTAATTCGATCTCGAATTTCACATCGAAGCTTTGGAAGACGCGTTATGCACATGATAACGTATTAGGGGAGTTTCAATAATTTTATAGGGTGTTACAGGTAGAGCACCCATTACCATAGATATATGGCCACGCGAGCTGAGGAAACACATTTCAAACCGTCTCAATCAATCTATGGAAACAGTTTGTCTATCTATAGCAACGGTTTTTGGTGAGTTGCCATAAACCTATTTTCTAATATAGTGATATTCAAGTTCATAAAAATGACCTTAATTTCACTAATAGAAAATACTAAATTTTATATTATAATCCATAGGTAAAACATATATAAGTTAAAAATAGCTTATCCAATAGTTTTCTCAAATCAATCCCTTGAGAAATCACCTAACCGAGCTTAGAAATGTTAAAAATGGTGAAAAAAGACTTAAACCTGTCACTTGGAATTAAACATTATCTGACAATAACTGTACTCTGCAAATGCGGTCATTACCTTCAAGAATGCGGAGAATAAATTACTCGTCCCCTCTGTATATGCAAGTGGTTTTGCCGGGTTATCTAACAGACTCTCCTACGAACTTCCTCACACGAATCAGAGGTTATTACACTAGGCCTTTGTGAATGCGAAAGGCTAAACCGCAAATGCGGAGAAGATCCAATTGCACCAAATATCAACAATTTCACATAGTGCAAAAATCGCGAAAAGAATCCTCGGGATTCATTCGGAACCCTATATACACAAACTTTATATGCTATCCTAGTAAATCAAGTTCCAAACTCAATGGTAGCATTGGAAATTGAATTTGAGGTTTCCTTGACCCGAAATCTGATTAGTCGCAATTAAACTAAATTAAAGCACTAAAAGTATCAATATACCATCGAAACACCCAAAAATTATCGCAGCTCATTCTAGCGCTAAAATCATCTCTCGAAACCAATAAAATAATAAAAATCAGAACCAATAAAATAATAAAAAATTTAATCTAAGCATCCAAACTCAAAATGTTGATCAAAATCAAACTTTAACTCAATTTTCAACTTTGGACCTCAAGTCCACATAACAACTTCAAATTTGATTTCAATAATCCTTGTAGACTAATTTTCACAATTCTAGAACTGATGGAATCACAATTCTATTCTGAGACCTGAATCTCGAAATAACTCCAAAACTCAAAATTAAGCATTTAAGCCTTCAAAATTCAACTCTTTAACAAAACTTTCACTTTTCATAAAATTTTAAAAAATCAACATTCAAAATCAATCAATAGGACCTACAACAAGTATCAGAAGGGGCAAATGATAAATTTATCAAAAATATCAAAAATGGCCTTCAGGGTCATGACATTTTAATACAACACAACATTTATGCACATTTTATTTTGGGTAAAACCTCAAATTGGACCCTTAACTTGACACCATTTTGTAAGTTGGAACTTAAACTTTCATAGTGCACAAATAAGACCCTCAACTTGGCAATTCCTGCACAAGTAGGCACAGACCAGTCGCTGACGTGGCGCGTGAGATGTAATCGCAATGATGTGTTTTTTCAGCCAATACTGAGATGCCACGTGCGTCCACGTAAGCATAAAATATACAAGACATATTCCATATATTTACACGTGACATTCCTAAAAAATAAAAAAATTATAATTTTTTTAAAAAAATAATTTTTTTTACATAAATTTAAAAAATTATTATTTTTTACATAAATTATAAAAAAAATTACAATAAAAATTTTAAATATTTTAAATTTTTTACATAAAT
>JAOTQJ010083287.1:0-26935 GCA_025642045.1 Solanum sejunctum
GTCATAAAACTAGCATTAGAAGCCAATGAATAAATCTTGGCATCCCAATCACATAATAAAACAATACATGGGCAGCAAATGGGTGATTATAAACCCGAGCATATTCCTTTAACGTTTCCGCCCCTAATCGTATTTTCTAATACACATTAGCATGTACATATCATGTAAAGCCTATTTTAATGTCATAGTAGTCTTACAACAGCCCACAAAGAACAACATATCACAATTCCACACAATCTAAAAATGGACAGCATAATGTTACCATCCTTCGCTACCTTTCGACGTTGACAACTCCATACCTCTTCCAACTCCAACCAAAATGTTCCACCAACATTTACACATATAAATAGACCTAAAATAGTCTTACAACAGAACTTAAAAAGTCATGAAGGACGTGATCTAATAGCATTATATACAACAACCCATAAGTTCCAATCAACACGACGCTTAAGATACCCCAATAAAACGCGCTTGTTAAATGAAACCAAAATCAGGGAAGCAACCTTAGGGTGATATTTATAACTCAAACCATGTTAATAACACTAATTTCTCTTCATAATACAACTCATAAACCATATAGAAGTCACCAAAACAAAAGGAAAAATGTGCAGCAACTTTCAATACATAATCTGTCTAGATTTTCCAACACTAACATACTAGCATATACTTTTTGTTTTTCATAAGAAACCATACTAAATACGTGTGTAAGTCTACTTAACACTTACTTCAAGGTGTAGGGCTTCTCCATGAACCCTAATAGAGTTGTTTAGCTGCTTTACAACGTGAAGAAAAGTTGAGAGAACTTTGAAGACAAATCTGTTTTTTTGTGAGTTCAAGTGAACAATGACTTTGTGGGAGCTGCTTTGACCCTTTTTAAGGTATGATTTTGGCCTACCTAATGAGGTATCCTCAGACTTATTTTACGAAGTAGGTGATGCAGCTCCTTTCTCCTTTCATTTGGGCCTTTTGGGGTTCCAAACTGGTTGGACTTGGGCTGTCTATTTTCAGCTTTCTTCTCCACTTGGGTTGGGCCTAAAGTATCCAAGAACTTGTGATGTATTTGGGACCTTTTAATATCTTCCTTGGGCTGATCACGTAGTACATTTATGATGCTAAAACATAGGCCAAAGTTACACCCTTAATACGGACTTTATTCATAATCGAACTTGGATAAATTCGATGTCGAGCCTCGTCTCAGTTTAGATAGCAAATTTAAGTTAAGCAAGTAGGTGACTCACCTGCTAGCTTCTTAAGTCCTACAAGCACCTCAATTCTTTCACTTTATTTAAAGCCGTAATCTCCTCCATTCAACACAAAACATGTATACAACTAGACCCTCTTAAGCTTTAGACGCATAATATAGCCCATTAACACGAGATTCAAGCACTTTTAAGAATTAGCGCTAATTCGACCAAACCATGTCATGTTTCATTTGACTTGTACTAGTATTGTAAGGTGTGGGGTGTTATAGTTGATCAAATGTGGAACTCAACCAGAGTTGAGGTCGATCGCATAGGGAATGCATGAGAATATATCTATTAGCACCTTCAAATGTAATATCTATTCCTGAAACAAAAGTGCATAAAGTAAATATGAGGTTTTTGGTTTTTTCAAACTAACTTACTAAAGTAAAGCAATAAATGAGTGCAAGAACATCTAGATTTCAAAGAACTTATATGAAGCTAGGATTGTGTTCCCCATGACATCTAACGCGATAATCGAATCTAATGGTAAACTCTTTCATGATTACGTATATAAGATCTAACAGGTTATGTAACATCTAATTCACCTCTAGGTCACACTTGAATGCATATCATTCATCACCTTTTGGTCTCAGAACATCTACATACTAATCCTTGTTGTTAATCCTGAAATACTCTCATCTTTCGGTCTTAACTACTTAGAGTAGGTTAAACACCTTGAATTTCTATCGTAGAGCTCTTTTCCTAATCAAAACATCCCTTTTAGGCATGTAAAGAATAAAATCTTACCCTAATTAGTCGACTCATCAAGTAAGAAATTATAACAAAGAATACTATGATATATACGCTAATCAATCCAGAGACTTACCCCATATTCGCCTATCTTATTGATTTGTCATGGTTCCCACAACCCTAGTTGTGGGTTTAACCTAACATATTCAATGCATAAAAATTGCAATTATACAAGGAAATTATAATAGAATACTTACTATTGAAGAATCGATGAATCCACTTACAAGCTTGAATGTGATACGTAAAATCCCAAGATCTAGTGAAATCTCTAAGAAAATAATATTTTTCAATATTTTCTAGCTCTATCCATCCAAGACTCGCTAAAAACCAAAATAGAATACCTATTTATATACAAAGAAAACCTAATTCTAATTAAAATAGGAAAAATCCATCGACATGGACACGGGTCTCTTCACAGTCCATGACACGTTGGATAGACCGTGTAATGGTCTATCTGGTTGAATTTTGCTTCATAGGTATCTACCACTCCACGTCCCATTGAATGGGTTGTGTGAGCTTAAATGGTCTGTTTCATGGACAGTTTGCTACTCCTTAAACATTTTCTTGCTCTTCTTCATACACGCTACCACTTCACGATCCGTGGTGGGTCACATGGTTCATATAATGAACCGTCTGGCTCCACTTGAGCTATATTGCTTACTTTACAATAGTGTCCTCATTGCATCATTTTGACAGTCAGCTGCATGACTTGTCTCACTCCCAATGGTCCATGGGTCATGTTGTCTCGTGCCACTTGGCCAAAATCTTCCAACTTTCGATGAACTACTCCTTCACATCATTTTCACAAACATCATAATGACCCATTTGACGTCCCACAGTCCATTATACATGCTGTGGGACTTGCCTTCACCAAATAGTGGATACCATCAGCCAAGTGTAAGGCCACGATGGGCCTCACCGTCCGTATGGAGGTACACGAGCCATGTAGGCCCCCTATATGCCCACACTTGACTCCATCTTTGCTCCTCTTTGCACTCTTTTTTATCCTTTTTCTTTCATACTCTCATTTCTTCAATTCCTTAGTCGTTTTCCTAAAAACAATAAAAGATGAAAATTCTAATAACAAATTTTCTTGAGAACGCGCAAAATCCTTTGTTCAAAGTGTTAAAAAGAGTCATATTTCTATGACTCATCATCTACCATAGAGAGCCTCAAAAGGATCCATACCGATGCTGGAATGATAGCTATTATTATAGGCAATTCTGGATGTATCACAGTATATCACGAAGTCCCCCGTCCCGCCAATTGAAGTCAGAACTGGGTCTGTAGTCAATCTAGTCTTCAACTCTTGGAAACTCCTTTCACATTCCTCAGACCAGTAAAACTTGGCCTTCTTCTGAGTTAGCTTAGTCAATGGTGCTGATAGAAAAGAGAAGCCTTCAATAAATCGGCGATAGTAGCTTACTAACCTCTAGAACCTTCTTATTTCCATCAAAGAAGTTTGTCTTGGACAATTCTTAACTACTTCAGTTTTCTGAGTATCCACCTAAATACCATCTCCCAAAACAACATGGCCTAGGAAGGCCACAAACTTTAGCCAAAACTCAAACTTTGAGAATTTTGTATACAAGCCATGATCTTTGAGTGTTTGCAAAACCACTCTAAGGTGATTAGCATGCTCACCTTCATCCTTCAAATACACCAGCATATCATCAATAAACATTATCACAAACATATCAAAATACGGTCTGAGTATCCTATTTATCAAATCCATGAAAGTTGTAGGTGCATTTGTCAACCTAAAGGACATGACAAAGAACTCAAAGTAGCCATATAGTGTCCTAAAGGCTGCCTTAGGAATATCACTTTCCCTTACCTTCAACTGATGGTAACCCAATCTAAAGTCTATCTTGGAGAAATAAGTAGCACTTTGAAGTTGGTCAAAGAGATCATCTATCTTAGGGAGAGGATACTTATTGTTTGTGGTGACCTTGTTTAGTTCCCGATAGTCTATAAACATTCTGAGAGACCCATCTTTCTTACACATAAATAGGATAGGAGCACCCTAAGGTGAGACACTAGGCTTTATGAGACCTTTCAATTCTTTCAACTTTACAAGTGCCATATTATAACGTGGAATTGAAATGGATTTGGTCTCGGGAAGACCATCAATCCTAAAGCCAATCTCCCTATAATGAGGGACTCCGAGTAGATCATTAGAAAACACCTCAAGAAACTCATTCACAATCAGGACGGACTTAAGAGTAGCAGATTCAACCTCATCAAACTTGACTTGCTCGAGGTAGTAAATACAACCTTTGTAGATCAACATTCTAGCTCTAAGATAAGAGATAAACTTGCCCTTAGGTGCAACCGAACCCTCTTTCCACTCTAGAACATGCTCATTAGGAAATTGAAGCTTAACAATTCAGGTTCTATAGTTAATAGAACCATAAGAGGCATGAAGCCAATCCATTCGAAGTATTATATCAAAATTAACCATCTCCAATTTTACCAAGTCAGCTAAGGTGTCTCTTTGATAAATGGACACTACACACTCCTTGTAAACTCTCTCAGCTATGATACTCACCAGTCAGAGTTGAAACATTAAAAGGTGTATATAAATACTCTGGAAGGATCCTAAACTTACTAGCAACATAAGGATCCATAAAAGACAAGGTGGTACCAGGATCAAGTAATCCATAACAATCAAAGGTAAAGACTCAAAACATACCTATAACGACATCTAGTGCATCCTCCTGATCCTGTCGAATACCTATCGCATAAAGGCAGTTCGTCCTGCCTCCTATACCTGTAGTAGTACCCCTCTGTTGATTACTAGTTGGGGGTGCTCCGAAGATCTGTGGTCTGCTAACCCTTCCACCTTGCCTCCTGTTTGGACAAGACCAGTCTATCCACATAAATAGAAGGCATTTCTCCCCACATGGCACTCTCCCAGATGAAGCTTACCACACTTATCGTAAGGTGGCTTTCCTTTTGTACCTTGGGTCACAATAGCCTGAGATTGTGTACCCTGAGCCTTGTATTTCTGGTAACCATGAGATATTTGATCATACCTATTTGGCTGTATGGGCGCACTTGCTACAGAAGGTGCATGATGAGACAATCTCTTCTAAAAGTAGGACTTATTGCCCTTGTTGTGTCTCTGCTAGCTAGGATCATGCCCAATTGATTTCGCCTTTCTATTGATATGTTCCTCTCTATCTTTCCTCTTAGCTTTCTCCATCTATTTGGCCTACACCATGATTCTGGACATGTCCATGCCAGGATCAACAAAGCCTCCTTACACTCTTTCTGCACATGTCTGCCCAGACCAGACAAAAACTTCCTCATCCTCGCCCTCATGTCTTGCATCATTTTCGGAACATACCTGGACAACTTAATAAAATTCAAATTGTACTCATTCACTATAATTGCTCCTTGCTTCTAGTTTACAAACTCATCAACCTTCGTCTCCCTCAACTCTTGAGGAAAGGATTGGTCAAGAAAGACAGTCTCAAACTCCTTCTACACTACAAGATCCACATTCTAACCTCTACTCTCCTCCCATTGGTTGTACCAAAGATTATCAACACCCTTCAATTGGTAGGAGCTCATCGATCACTCAATATCAACTCAGAGTAAGGAACATGACTCTGTCACATCGCTATCCGTCAAGACATCACACAATCACATCAATCTCAGAGTACTATCAATATGAAACCTATCTGGGAGTTTTTGTAACCGACAATCACCACTTATGAGCCAATGATGATACAATGAAGTGATGTATTTGTCACATCCACCTAATACCTTGCCAGGGTAAAGGATGACTCTGTTGCAGATCCCAAAATAGTCTATCAAGTCCTTTGCGGGACAAAGGAAATATCCACTTTCACAGTTCAATCCTATCGTATGCTAGCCACGAAGTTAATGAGTATGAGTGGGACTCACTTTTACCCATTTCGGTGCTAATCCTCCTCTCAGGACTCGATATACTCATAAGTTTATCATCATCGGGCTAGTTAAATAACCCCCCATCAGGCTGGGACCTCATCTCATCTAACAATCTGTCAACTTACGGAATAGGTTCTTCCTCTCAAAGCTAATGTTCAACCTCATTTAGACTCTAAGAACACTAATTCCATCAACTTCAACCATCAATATACTCATCTTAAGACCCATACCAGAACAATAAATTCAGTGAGATAGTCAAGGCCCTAGACATTACCCGTAAATTCATTCTTGAAGTCTCTTACAAAGGATTCATGTAGGATAAATACTAATCACATAATAATACATGTAAATAGTTAATTCCAAATATGATGATCATCAATTTAAGATATTGTATAGAAATTAAAGATAAGTTTCAAGAAAATCTTCAAGAATTACAACTCCAAACCTATCAACTATCAACCTACTACATACATTAGGGTATATGGAAGAACAATTCAATATCTAGGGTAGCTTTTATATACCTGGGATGAAGATTGTACAAATCTTCAAGGAAATCTTGACCTTAAACTTGGAAACCCTGAAGTTATCTCTTCTTCTTCTTTTAGAATCTTGGCTTAAACTTAGAAAGATCTAGGTTTTTGAAACCCTTTCGTATGAATAGAGTCTTAAAAATACGTTTTGGGACTTAAAAAATTTTTAGGAATGACCAAAATACCCTTCTCGTATTTTAAAAGAAAAAGTTTAAAATTGGTACACTGGTCCGTGATGTGCCGGGGGCATGGACCTGTGTATTTCGCGAATATTTGGAAATTTAATTTCTCTTAGAGAAATATAAAAAAAACTTTAAGTTTTAGTTCAACACTGTGTCTCCATGAATTAGCGAAATTATTTTTCGACTCGGTTGCTCTTAAAACGGGTCAAGACTATTTTTCACTCAATTTTCCACACTGATCACAAATTCGGTCTCGATTTTTCCACCGGAGCTTTGGAAGGCCCATCGTGCTTACATTTTAGGGGATTTTCGATAATTTGATGGGGTGCTACAATATATATATATATATATATATGATTAGATGTCTATATAGTTGTATAAATCGAAATTTATTAAGAGAATATTTCATAAAAGAGTGTGTGTGTGTGTGTGTAATTAGATGTTTATATAATTATAACTCAATCATTGTTTATTGAGAGAATATTTTCTAAAAACTCTTAGCTCATGTACAATAATAGAAAATAGGTTTGCGAAAAAAATACTATACGAAAAAGCTCATATTGAAAATATAAACAAATGAGCAGTATAATGTACTAATGTAGCATTTATTTAAATTATATTTGAAATTTACATGTATATCTATGTATAAAATTGAACCAAAGTGAACAATGAGAAACTATTAGTACATTAACATATATTGCTTTGATAAAATATGTTTGAATTAAATTGAATTGATTTGAACAACTAATACCTCCAATCATATTAGATCGATAAAGATATTATTATTATGCAAATAATTCTGAAAGCATTGAACAGGATGAAATTTTAGCAACATATATTGAAGTTATATTTAAGCTAGATATAGTCAGTTAATTTAACTTAGTTCCAGATAATCACCAATTTATTAAAATTCTGTTTGAATTCGACAAGTAGGCATGTAGTACTGAATCAATCTAATCAAATGATTAACATCTCTAGTTATACAAAATCACTATTGTTACAAGAAAAATCATATACAAAAAAATGCATATCATGGTAAAAATTATTTACGAGCTAAATTTTTATCACAATAATAAATTTATGATTAAATTGTTTGATCATAACAAATAGTTACAGATATTATTTAGTGAAACATCAGTTAAACTTATAATAAATTATATTATTGTTATCAATTTTCGTCAATTGATAAATTATTTAATTAATTTACTATTTATGGAATTTGAAACTCGTTCACTTTCACTTGGCCACTTTAAATTTTTTTACGTATGTTGATTGATATGAGTATTTCATCAGATACCCATATTAATTAATATTCTGGTGATAAAAAATAATTTAAAAATAACTTATAATAGCTTTTTATGTAATTTTTTAAAAATAAACTATCGACATCCACTATTTTCTGTAAAACTTATTTTTTTTCTTCTTTGTGTTGCGATATTCTTCTGCTTTCATGTTTATAATATATCGTCATAAAAATAATTATGATTATTAAGTTAATTATTGCCCAAAGTTTCGACAATCAAAAAAATATTTATTTAATTGTAATATTTTATTTAAAATTATATTTTATGGATAAAAGGTAATTAACTATTGCCCAACTAGTTTCAACAAGATAGTGGCAAAACTTAATAAATTAACTATAAATTTTACTATAGTAAATATTTATGATTATACCTTTTAATATCAATACGACACAACTTTTATAACTTGAGAAAAATATTTATTCAGTTATAATTTAAAAACAAACATAATTTATCGTGGGTAAAATGTTATTATTACTATGATAAAATGATAACAATTAATAATTAGTCATAAAATTTTATTCTAGGAAAATACATATAGTTATTTCATTTATTTATTGTTATTATTTTTTATAACTTAAAATAAACTTATTTATTCAGCTACAAACTATTATTAAAATAATTTTTTGTTGCTATGATAAGTTTAAATTTGTGGCAAATATTAATAATAAGCCATGAAGTTTTATTATAGCAAAAACCCTATGGCTATTTTATTTAATTGTTGTCACAATTTTCTATGACTTGAAGCAGAGGTATTTATTAGCTACAATATTTTGTTTCAAATAATTTATTTGTAGTTAAAGGATTACAATTGCTACAATCACTTTTATTTTTCATAAAAACCTATCATTAGCTACAGAATTTTATTGTTGCAGTAAAATTGTGGCTAGTTAGATAATTATTCACGATTATTAGTAGTTATGGCAAAAATAGGAATTTAACTTTGTCAATTAAATTTTTGTGGCTAAGAATTTTGCTGAATTTTTAATTAGCCATGAAATTTTAATTTTAGTCACTATTACTAAATAATAGCTATGATTTTCGAATTCTCAGCTTAGATTTCATAGTTATAAGTACATTTTCTTATAGTGGGTGTTTCGTCTAATGACTTTTTGACAACTCCTCACTTTCTGATACTCATCAAGTCTTCTAAGACTCGTCTGTATGTTCGTAGACTCAACTTCAGAAAATTACCCCTTACTGGAATTTGTTACGAAACCATCTTTACAACCTATAAAATTATATACGGACCGTAAAAGGTCTTGTGGAAAGTCTGTTTCAGTAATTTCTACACACTTAGCCCAAAAATTGTGGAAACCCTATAATCCTGCAAAATAAATATTAAAACACATCAAATCTACTCACATCGCATTGACAACACACATAATTTCAAGTTTTAAGCATACAAAGTATTGTATTTTGACAGCATATCAACGCCGTCACTTAAAATTGTTGCTTGTTCTCAAGCAATGGACTTAATCAACATAAGCAGCACAGTAACACATGGACCTCAATCTAATGGCATACATCACATCAAACTCGAGCATAAATATCCACACCACTTTTAAAAAATATCAGATAGCTAATAAGCAAACTAACATAGATCAATGCATGTGACAATGCAATTATCACAAGTGAGGTAGTTATCAACAAGCCACACTCATAGAGTTAGTCTAATGTTAACAATACAATGCAAGTTCCCTCACCAAAAGAAGTCCCTATCTCAAAATGATATTTTTTCAGGTATAACCTTGGTACTATGCAAAATCACTCACTCTCACAAAAGACATTCAAATATCATGCTCAATACCTTATGCTTGCCCCTATACCCATGACTATGACCTTTGACTACTTGGACTAGGATCACTTTAGGACTATACTAGCTTGTAACGTAGGCTCTGGGAGCTTGGGTGTGATATTTTGGGAACGTAGTGACTAAAGGCTCTCCTTGAAACTACATTGTTCTACACTTTTGACCTACCAACATTGCTACTTTTCATCTCTTTCTCCCTTTCTCTTATTTTAAGCTTTTCTAGGTGCTTTATTCTCATTTTTTGTCATGTATTTTCACAACATTTGTCTTTTTAGTTCATTGCTAAGGTATCACCCATTTTTTATTGGACTCAATACAAATTTTTTTCTCCTTTTCCACGTATTACTAACTTTCCCCCTTATTTTTTTCGCCCTTACTCTAACCACCCTCAACATAGGCTTTTGGCCTGAGTCAAGATACATAATATCTAATTTCTAAACCAGTGACACTTTGGTAGCCACCCTCAACTAAAGTTTTCCGCCTCAATCAAGGTGTACAATGTTCAAGGAATAACCACAAACAATTTTAGGATTTTACATCTAATAAGGCTAGGTCACTTAGGCTTTTACAAAGAAAAGGTACATGTAAGGTTTATACATTAGGATCAAGGGACTTTTCATACCTTTGGTTGGTTATTTAGGCTAAGTGGAGTATTATAACAACAACCTAAGATCCTTTCCTTACAAACTAACCTATAATTAAGTTAGAGTAACATGAAAAGTTCTGAATTGAAACACAATATATGAATTTAGCATAGTAAGCTCACACTCACATGACACTGATTACACAATAAACACAGACTCTTAGATCATGCTTTTTATCTCAATTTTATCCTTAATTATCATAACAGGCACTGTCAATATAATTAAACATGCATGGTTGTTATCTAAACTACCTACCAAATATTTGGTAGGTATTTTATTTTTCATATAAAAGCACAAAAACACATATATTCCATAAATATCAGTATTATATGCTATCAATATTGCCTGTACATATACAACCTAAATATGCTGGTTCAATAGAAATTAAATATCCATCGAAAAAAATATAGGCAAGAAAACCCCTAGGATTCAAAATTTGAGATAGTTATAGGAAAAGACTACTCAAACTTTACTGAGGCCTATAACTACCAACATACTATCGAAAAAGAGGTGTATTGTCTTTGTTGTACACCAAAAATGTAAAATAGAGTACCAAGGTCAAAAACAATCTATTTGGGCTCCTAAGCACCAGTCTTTGGCTGAGTCTAGCCACCCTCTGGTGGCCTTATTAGTGGTAGACCCATGATTGAAGGGGCCAGAACCCCTCACCCTCTCAAGCTCTCGAGTCTGTCTCATCTCTTCCTCTTGTCTTGACTGCCTCATGACAAGCTCTACTACCTGCACCTCTGTTAGCCCTACATATAACCTTACTTTATATGGATCATTACTAGTTCAAGGCTTCTTCCCATAGGAAGGCTGGGAAGGCTCCTCAAGAGCAAATAAATCTATCACCGATACTATAGGTGCAATCTATGAGAGTGCCACCAGTGCAACCAAGGTTGTTGTCATGTCATCTTGGAGTTGCTGAAACTCTGTCTATAGGGCCATCATATCTACTAGACCCACAACTCAAAAGCATCTATGCGAGCATCTATGACTGAAAGTTGGTTCTGAATAGCAGTGATCGTGAATGTCTATATATGTCCCTTGGACTCAGTAATAGGCTAGGGGACCTAAAGCCTGATCTGCTAAAGTAACTGAGTTAACTAAGAC
Organism: Solanum sejunctum; assembly: GCA_025642045.1. Lineage (NCBI taxonomy): Eukaryota > Viridiplantae > Streptophyta > Magnoliopsida > Solanales > Solanaceae > Solanum > Solanum sejunctum. Next base: position 11,496 of record JAOTQJ010083287.1, read on the forward strand.
TTAGTGTGGCCCAGTCGCTGCACCATGGCCTGAATAGACGTTGTGGACACTAAACCATATCGACGGCTAATGTTATGTAGGAATGGCCTGGGTGCAGAAGTAAGTAGTGGTCCCTCTCTCTATATCTGTCTTAGTTGTGGGGGCCTCTCCTCTATAGTGGAAGCAATACTGGTGGTGGGTGGAACCTTAGGGGGTGGCTCTGGTATGAACATCTCGGGCATAGGAGCTGGTTAGTGTGGTGCTCGCTGAAGTTCCACTAGGTTCTCCTCAACCTTGATCAGGCTAGCATTCAAAGTGCACTTGATCACGATCAGTAAGTCTAGCTAATGTAGATTCTCCACCCCCGACTCCAGGTAGAGTCTATAAATTAAGCAAGGAAAGGGGATGGAGGTCAATCTCTACAAGGCTGCCTCATAGATCTGGTTTTCGATGAGGCTAGCCTAATCAATCTCACAGCTCGCAAAGATGCTGCAAACTAGAACAATATAGTTTGGCATTAAGATGTTATCTGCAAACATTGGATGGATTTGTGACCTCATAATGGCCTACCAAAGTTTAGCGAGAAAGTTAAGAAAGGCCTTCACAATGGCCTCAGAAGATGTGGTTACCCATGCAGGGTCTGAGCCCTGCTCAGCAATCTATCTGGCCACCTACCTCATTAAGATGGCTCTATGACTGGTCTATCATTTACCTCATTAAGATGGCTCTATGACTGGTCTATCATTAGGCATTTGTCCCTAGTCTCCCCTACTCTGCGATCATACTTTACTGTGGATGTGAATGCTGGGAACTCGAGTGAGAACAACATATGGAAGATAGTAGTCTCTAAAATATCCACTTGCAAGCCCCTCACTCTAGTGTCTATGAATCTAGGCTGAATGAAGAGCTTCTTCTTCTTCTTAGGAAGCATGCTGAGTACTGTGGTTGCATTAGATATATATACATAGAACTCTTGAACCATGGTCGGTGAGTACTTCCATGGTGCTTTGATCAATATTGGAGCTCGTATCTACTGGTGATGTCTTAAAGATCGAGGACACTATCTAATCTAAAAGAAATAATCCAGGTCTCCTAAAAGATAAAGCGCAATAGTTTTCCCTGCTCATTACTCTATACACACTTTATGTAAATATATATAACTCATAGCCGAATCCTGACTCTGAATCTGAATCCTCTATGGATAGATTCATCTTAATAGAGTTATTATTGTTGTTGTCTCCCTCGTCAGACTGGGAGAGCGAATGACAATAGTTTGGGTCTGGGCTTCCCCAAGTCTGGTGCCAACTTGTGTATGTGGTCTATCAGCATCTTGGTCAAGTGGGACTTCGAGCTATTCAACTGATCCACTAACCTCAAGGGTATCCTTCTCCCCTATGTTCTCATCCTTGAGCTTCCTCTGCAAGGCTCAAATATCCTCAAGTCTCAACTTTAGGGCCATAGAACCTGAAACATACATATTTAACAAGCATGACTAGCCCCACAAATCAAGAAATGAAAAGCAAGATTAAATCAAACTTCTTTACAGATGGGTCTACAAAGGCACTTTTATAGGCCATAGTGAAAACTACAAGTTGTACAAGGCTTTCACAGAAAGAGTGTCCATAATTTTTTCTTACTTAGAATGGCATCTATGAGACTAGGTAGGACTTATAGAAGGATCTATGACTCATATGCTGAGTCGTAGATATGTTCCGGTGTTTAAAATTTGAAGAAAGGAATCTACGATCCATAAAATATTCTAGACTCATAGAAGGTCATGTCTGATAGATTCTTAGAAATATCAAGTTTCTAGATTTTCATATGATGGGCATTACGGCTCGTGGAAATTTCCAATGAGTCATAAAAGACCCTTGTAGAATGGAAAACCCAGTGACTTGAGTTTCTAAGTCTATTAATATAGACCCCATATGACCTTTTTAACAACATTCTCATGCATCAAAGCAATACTCACAAACCCCATGACATATATCAAAACACCTAACACCACACATGCAAATTTTAACATATACTTGATATGGTGTCAAAATATAGCACATTTGATGCTTAAATCTTAGGATTTTGTGTGTTCTCAATGTGACATTTATGGTATTTATGTGTTTTTATGCTTAGTTTTTGTAGGAAAGCAGGTTGACATGATCTTGGGACAAATTGCAGACTTTTTTGGTTTTTGAAGGTTTAAGGTACCCTCTACGAGTCGTAGAGGATTCTACAAGTATAGAGCGAGTTTTGTGGAGATTTCCAATGAAGTTTGATGTTTGAAGTTCAGTCATATGAGACCTCTGTATAAGTCATAGATCACTCTATGAGTAGTATACAGTGGTTTCGTGAAGAATTTCGGTAAGATCCAGTGAAGGACTAGTTGATGCAGATGAAGTTCACGAAAGCACAATATGAGTCGTGAATCAATCTATGGATTATAAAGTATATCGATAGCAGTGAAGTACAAGATCTCAAGAGCTGAATATGATACACCAATTATGACACATAGACCAGTTTACGAGTCATAAAGATCTATCGTAGAACGTCACCAACCAGTTTTTCTATTTTTAGGATTTATTTTTAAATACTATAAATAGTAATTTTTGGTCATTATTCAGAGAGTAAAATAGAGAGGTCATCAGTAGAGTACTTTTTAGGGTTTTGTACTTGGAGACATCAATCTTGGAGGAGAATACACTTGTAGATTCATTGTACCTTCAAATCTTATGATTCTCGATATAATTTGAATTTGCTTCTTCTTCAACTCAATTGGCTAAGTGATTAGTTATGTTTTTTCAATTGATAATTTCTTTATCTACCCATAGCATGAGTAGATAAATTTACAATTTGGGGTAATGAGAACCATGAAGATCAAATCAAATAAACCCGGATAAATTGCAATTTGTGGAATAGGTATTTACATGTATTAATCAATTCTCTTCGTTTTAGATATTTGTAGTGGTGGTCAATGTTAGAACGTGCTTAGTGTTAACTTCGTGATCCAAGTAGTAATAAATACGAAAAGAGATTGATTAACAAGATTTGATGATGTGTTCTCATCTAATCAACCGAACTAGACCAAGGGAAGTTGACTAGGACTATGGGTAATGGTTAGTATTGCACACTATGGAGATGGACCAAGTCACATAGTGAAATTAGTCTCTCACCTTTGACCAAAGGGCTTGGTGAACTTAAATTACTGTCCTACATGCTATACTCTACTAGAGAATTGGGTTATCCAAGGATATTCAGTTGGTGAATCATGGGGAACACAATTCCCAAGTTGCTACCATTATTGATTATGTTTTGTATTAGTTAGTATAGTTTATTTTCTTGTTAAACATTGCTATTCGCCCCCTACTCTTTTGGGGAATTGAGTTGTTAATTACTTGAATTGCATATTGGTGAATTCATTGTGAGTCTTCCATTCTCTGTGGGATTCAACCCTAACCTTGGTTAGGTTTTTTATTTGACAATGATTGCTTTATCCTAAAAATAGAGGTGTAACTTTGGTGTGATCAAAGATTATGGCGCCATTGTCGGGGACTATGGCTAGACTTTGATTGAATTTACTAGTAATTGTAATTCAAGTGTTAATCCTTAGTTCCCTTGTATTTAACTTTTGTTATTATTTTGTTTTGTTTCTTTGCAATGCATACTAGTAGTGTATGACCAACACTAGGAGTCAAGGCAATCCCTTCACTCCACTTGATCCAGATATCCATTGAATTACAAGAAGAATAGCCCAAGAAAATGCTAATATCATAGGTAAATGCAGCCTTGAATCGAAATGTCAATCCACTTCCTTTGGAGATTATTCCACAACCTAGGGATTTCAATGACAACTGGTGGAATCAATATAGATTGAACCCTATGGCTGTGGATATGACCGGGGCAATTGTGTTACCACCACTACCAGCTGACACAAAGTTCATTGTTTCTAGTGTGCTATTTCAAATGCTACAAAATCGTGGACTATTTATAGGCCTACCATTAGAGGATCCACATAGCCACTTGCACAATGTGGCATTTGTTTGCAAGAGTGAGATGGGGACACAAAATCTATCTATAGATGCTGTAGGACTTCGTGTTTTTCCTTTATCTCTTATGAGCAATGCTGCATTATGGATATCTGAGCTTCCATAAGATTTGATAACTAGTTTGATAAAATTTCAAAGGGCTTTCTTAGCAAGGCATTTCAGTAAACAAAACAGGCTCAAAATAGAGGACCTGATTAATCAATTCAAGCAATTTGCTGGTTATTGAATCATTGATATGTTAGGGCAATTCAATAGATGCTTGAGGAACACACCAGACCATGAGATTCTGGGAACATCCTGATGGAAAACTTCTATCGAGCTCTAGATGCCAATAGTCAAGAATGTGTTGATGCCCTCTTTCGGAGTCGATTTGTAGAGCAACCATTCGCAGAGATTCTTGAGCACATAAACATGGCAGTGAAATCCAACCATGTGTGGAAGCCTAGAAATAATTATTTGATAGATTATGCAAGCACTATTGATAGATTTCTAATGAAGCAAATATATTCCTACAGAGTTGCGATATGGAAGATATGAACGCATGAATTGAGAGAATGTTTGACTAGTTGCTAAAGAGTGCAGATATTCAATATGGGACATTGAAGGGATTAAGTCTGACATTGTTAAGATAAATCGTAGGGTGGACCAACACTTTGTGGCCATTGAATAACTCAATAGTCAATTTGGACTTGTGTCAGCCCCAGAGGATCAAATTCAAAGAGACATGATGATAAGCCCCAAGAAAGAGATAAAATTTAGTGATGATTATGCACCAAAGCTTGAGGAAGTTTGATTACTTAAGCTAGCGAGGTCATGTTGTGGCAATAAGTCAGGCGCTACTTGGGAGGCAACCCCAAGGTTTTTTTATGTTTTAGCTTAGTCTTGAGTTTATTTTTTCAACTTTTGGATTCTTAGGTAGTTATTTGATAGTGTTTTGATTGCTATTTTTAACATTGGGTTTGTTGCATATAGGGTGCAAGTTAATTTTATGAAGAGTATGCAAGTATTGGACTAAGGCAGCAGATTTTGCTAACAAATGCATTACGTATAGTTTTTATGACTAGGATTACGAGTACTATTGCACTTTACGACTCGTAATCCCATCTCGTAAAGACTTTCAGTGAGCATGCAGAGTGTACACTCAACCTATGAGTCAACATTACTATACGTAGATCAGACTATGAGTCATGAATAGGGTTCATGGAGCCCAAGTAAGATTTTAAATTTTTCTAAGTGTTGAGAGGTCTACGAGACCATGACGTATGAGTCAAAGACCCATCTAGCACTCGTAATTGGGGTTTCGTAGACCCAAATCCGATAATTATAAATGTTGATCCAGTAAGGGTATAAAAGGGAACCCAAATTATTTTGACCCCACTTTTACCATAATTGACCAAATTTTTCCCAATTTCTTCATTCCCCTTTATTTCTGATCAAATTTTTGATGAGTACACTCATTTTTTGGAAAAACATTTCGGCACCTAGGGTTTCTTAATTGCTCATCATCTTTCTCAATTTCAAGTTCATCAATAGACATGGTAAGTCTCTTGGTTTACTTTTAACCTCTAAGGTTGCCTTATTTTTGATAGTTTAAGTTGAAGGTTATGATTTGATTGGGTGATTAAGCATGAATTCCTTGATTGAAATTGCATTGTATATATGAAATTTAAGTGCCTTTGTTTGAACTAATTACTTGATTTCAGAGATTAAGTGTTTTGACTTCATTGATTACTTGATTACTATGCCTATTGAACCATCACTCATGCTTGATTAATTTCTATTGCATTATTTAATATTAAGAGTTTATGGGTTTTTTCATGCGCATATGAGTTTGTATGGGTCAAATGGCAACGGTGGAGTTAAAAGGACATTGATGACAAATTATTTTCAATGTGGTGATTCTATGTTAAATTGTCATGGGTATTGGTTATTTTGTCCTAAAATTGTGAGTGTATAGATGTTTGCTTCGATGATGGTAGAATTTATGATTGCTTATAGTCTTTGGGGTCCATGTGATGAACTGAGATGGATCAGATATCTAAAATTTCTTGTTCACGAGAGTCTTTTATGACTTGAAGATGAATGTATGAGTCATAATTTCTCCTTATGGGAAATTGCAGAGACTTGATAATCTGAGCATTCATCAGACGAGACCCTCTACGAGTCGTAAATCACTTTACAACTAGTAGATAGGTCTCATAGATCTGAGCCTATTTTTCAAATTACTTAATGGACTTTTATACGAAACTAGTTTACGACTCTAAATCCAAGTTACGAGTTATACCTAGGTATCATATGATCTTCTAGTGACCATTATTGTTTTGAAGCACTGACCAACGAGAGAGCTTTATGATTTATAGTGCTTTCTACGACTCAGACATGGGCCCTCGTAAACCCTATCTACAACTGATTCAATTAAGTTTTGCGTTTTATTCTTCCTGATTATTGGGGCTAATTATGATTTGTTTATATTTAATTTTTAGACACCATGGCCCGAAAGGAAAATAGGCAAAGATTGACGCTTTTAAGAGGCAACTTAGAGACGAGCCTGCAGATAATTAGCCTTTAGATACTGAGCAGAACCCTTAGCTGAGTGCGTCACTGGAGATATATGATACCCAGCCTGGCCCAGCAGTACCTCGACCACAAACAAGAGCTGTTGCAAGAGTTTGGCAACCTCAGGCTCAAAGTGATAGTCCTTCCCAGTCAAAAGAGGAAGGTAGTGAGAAGATTGGAAGTAGAATGTCCCAGATGACATGATCAGTAGAGGAGTCTAGTTTTTAGGATGCCTCAGAGGATAGAGGAGATACTAAGTCCTCTGTCACACCATCTTCTTCTTCTGAATTGAATGCCAGTACTATTGGTAGTGCGTTAAAGGGGATAGAGGGCATGCAGCCTAAGGAGCGGGGCAAACCCACCCATTTGATATATGAGGAGCCTAGGGTTATTGGTGATGGACTAATCCATGTCCCAAGTCAGAAGGACAGACGATACTGTATGGGCTCAAGTGGCTAAGGGAGGTGCTTAGATGGTACATTCAATTCTGATATAGGAGTTTTATGCATTGTATGCAACTAGCGAGATATTTTAAATGCCCCAAAAATACCCTAAAAATGTTCTTCAAAAATTCCCATAATCATAATGTCTATATATTTCAAAATATGTATGTGATATCGAAAATTCAATTTCATATTCTTGATCAGGGGCAAAATTGAGTAGGGATTGGATAAAACCCCAATTTTAGAGGACCCATAACAAAAAATAATTTTTGAAAAACTTTCTTATCTAGCGTGCATCTGCGACTAGACTGCAACACAGAATGAGTGCGAATCAATGTAATTCTGTCCTTTGCGATGGGTCCGCAATGTGGACCAGATGCGAATCAGTATTGATTTTTCCCTAATTTCCTTTTTTAGCCCAAGGGCAATAGGGATATAGTCCCATGCCCATTTATTCGTGAGGAAGCCCTCTCCAAGTCATATACAAATATTTTATTCAAATTTCAAAGATTTCAAGCCTAGCTTTCGAACTCAAAGATCCTCTTCAACCTCCAAGTTCTCTTTAAGTCTACATTAAGAAAACCCAGGTTTGAGGTATGTGGGTTTTCATCCATTCGGTCCTTTCACCCATGGGGCCTAATCATCCTTCTATAGGTATATCTTATTATGAATTTTGAGTATAAATTATGTTGGGGTTCTATGAAATGTTTAATGATTATGCCTATCTATTGATTTCAAGCTTATATTATGAATTGGTTTTGTCTATTATGACTATGCATGTTTTGAACTATGAAACTATGACCTGTTATGAGATTTGATGATGGATTTCAAGGTATCTTACATGAGGGTTTTACTATGTGTTGGTAGGTTAATTTACATTGAGTTTTCTCCTATTATTTAACTCTTGAATTGCATAATTTTGAACTAGCATTACACACCCACCAAGTATTTGATAAAATGTCTTGACTAGGATTCTCAAGCTATTGATGATCTACTACTTGGTTTATAAGTCAAGTGACTTTATGATGATTAATGGAATGTATGTATGCATTGGATTTATGAAAAGTATCTATAGTATTGCAAGTTGACCACACCTTGTTGGGGGGTGACACGCCCAATCACCTTGTTGAGGGGATGACATGCCTCCACCACCTTGTTGGGGGGGACATGCTCATACCACCATGTTGAGGGGTGTATACCTTGCCCAACTTGTTGGGGGTGACATACCTATACTACCATATATAAGGGTAGATACCTCGACCACCTTGTTGGGGGTTGATATGCGCATACCACCATGTTGAGGTGTCGATACCTTATTCACCTTCCAAGGAGGTCACATGCCTTGGATTCCAAGTAGTAGTTGCTTGGAATATGATTATAGTCTTTTCCCAGACATGTATTATGTACTGTATAAGTTACATGAATTATGAGCATGTTTTACTTCAAGCATTGATCATGCATACCATATTGATATTATACATATCCATTGCTTATGATTATGCATTTTGAATACGTTTGCTATGTCTTGTTGCATTGCAGCCTGCACACTTAGTACATTCAAACATACTAAAGCATACTTTATGCCTACCTGATGTTACCATATATGAACCGGAGCAACTCCTGATCATCCTCCACATGGCTAGTTTTGGCATTTCGCAGATAAGATTTGGTGAGTCCTCAAGTCTAGGGAAACTAGCTATGCTACTCTTGCTATTTGATAACTTTTTATGTTAAACACTTGATACCATTAGGGTGAGCCCGAAAAATGTCTTGGCCCTCACTCCAATCTATGTCAGAGGTGTTGTTTGAGTAATTGATATTCTTATGCTATGATCTTGGCTCTTGTGTATTTTATGATTATCAAAGACTTCCCTTTGTCTAATTTCCCCTAATTATATCTCTTTTTGTTGTTATTTTTCTTCCGATATCAAGGATGTTTGATTGATAAGCTAAAAGGCTTGTTTGGGGTTTCTTTTGGGTTCCTCATTCACCTTGTCACGTCTAGGACCTAGGCTTAAGTCATGACAAATTTAGTATTGGAGCACTTTGTTGTTAATGTTCCTCGAAATGTAACACACCTTATCAATTAGAGTCTTATTCATGGTTGTGAAGCACGCTACACCTATGAATGAGAGGCTATGAGGCGTTTTAGAAAATATTTCACTTCTTCATGGTCTATATTGTGCTTTAGATGTAAGTGTAAGGCTTTCCCCCAAACTAATGCTCTTTACTCTTCTAGATCATGCCAATTCCAAGAGGGAGACTAAGAAAAGCCTATAGACCCGAGGAGCAACCGACCCTTCCCACTCCTCAAGGTGGAGAGGCAGCCTAACATATGTTTCGGGATACTATTAAAATGTTGGATCATGCTATGACCAATAGAATTCACCAAGGGATCCTAGCCCCTCATTCTCTCCCTCCAGCTTCTAGAGGATTCACTAGAATGAGCCCATCGGAGTTTCTAGATCCAAAACGAATGAGGATCCCTAAGAGTTCATCTTAGAGGTATACAAACTGCTATCCATTATGGAGGTAAATTTGGAGGGAAAGCCAGAGTTGGCGGCCTACCAACTCAAAGGGGTGGGTCAAATTTGGTTTACCTAATTGAAGTCGAAGAGGAGAGATGATGATGTTATTCCTTAGGAGGAGTTCAAAGCCACATTACTCAACTAGTTCTTTCCTATCGAGCTAAAGGAGGCTAAAATGATAAAGTTTATGAACCTTAAATAACGTTTCATGAGTGTAAGCTAGTATGCCCTCAAATTCAACCAACTCTTAGTATGCCCCACAATTGGTTGTGGAACTGAGATCAAGGATGAACAAATTTGTGTCAGGTGTGTATGACGTGGTTAATAGGGAGTGTCGTACCACTATACTAATAACTGATATGGACTTATCCTTCCTCATGACATATGCAAAATAAACTAGAGGGTGAAAAACTTAGAAAGAGAAAATGTGGTGAGTCCAATAGGGCTCGTTTGGAAGGTGGATTCCAAAGTTCCAAGGGTGGCTAGTTTCCTCAAGGCCAAAAGTTCCAAGGCCAAGGGTCTTCCAATGCTCCTAATCGAAGGTTTTCTAAATGAGAACCCAACATTCCAAGGCGGTGGTAGTGAAGTGCCTAGCCCCCAAAGATGTGGTAGGAGCCATAATGGCACATGTTTTAAGAACTGTAATGCTTGCTATGGTTTTAGGGAAGTGGGTCATAAGGTGATTTATTGTCCCCGTGCTTAAAACAATGGTAGAGATAGCCATCCATAAGGCTAAGGTGCAAAATATTGGTCTAAAGGGAAGAGGAAGCCAACAAGGGGATGGTTCAAAGAAAAATAGATTCTATGCTCTTCAAGGGAGACAAGGGGTAGATGATGTGCCCAATGTCATTACCAGTGTGTTAAAGGTTTTTTATTTTGATGTGTATGTTTTGATAGACCCTAGTGCCACTCTTTCTTTTGCTACTCCTTTTGTTGCCAAAAATCTTCATGTTAGTCTTGAATTGTTATGTGAACCTTATGAAGTGTGTACCCCCATTGGTGAGTCTAGTTTTGCTAAAAGAGTCTATAGAAATTATCCTGTGTTCATTTTGCATAAAATCTTGCCTTGTGATTTTGTTGTGTTCGATATGGTGGATTTTGATGTCATTCTTGGGATGGATTGGTTGAATGTATATTATGCTTCTATTGATTATAGAACCTGTAGTCTTAAATTGCAATTCCCTAATGAACTCCTCCTTGAGTGGGAAAATCGTGATGTGGTGGTCAAGGGTACATTCATTTCTTAAATTAAAACCCAAAAGTTGATTTTTAAGTCTCGTCTCTATCATGTGTGAAGAAAAAGGATAGTTCCCTTGGGGTGCACCAATGTTATTTGTGAAGAAAAAGGATAGTTCCCTTAGGATGTGCATTGATTATTGGCGACTTAATAGAGTCATCATAAAGAACAAGTATCATCTACCAAGGAAAGATCACCTTTTTGATCAACATCATGGGGCTATTCACTTTGTAAGATTGATCTTTGGTCCGGGTACAACCAAGTGAAAGTGAGGGACATTCCCAAGATGACATTTAGGACTAGGTATGGACACTTTGAGTTTTTAGTTATGTCCTTTGGGTTGACTAATGCACCGGCTATATTTATCGATCTCATTAATAGGGTCTTTAAACCTTACCTTGACTTGTTTGTGGTGGTTTGTATTAATGATATATTGATTTATTCCCATAGTAAGTAGGATCTTGTGGATCACTTGAGGGTGGTATTGTAACTCTTAAGGAAGGAGAGGTTGTATGCAAAATATAAGAAATGTGAGTTTTGGTTGAAAGAGGTTGCTTTTCTAGGGTATTTGGTGTCGAATGATGGCATTAGGGTGGATCCTAAGAAAATGGAGGTGACTAGAAATTGGCCTAGACCTTTGACTCCATCGGACATTAGAAGTTTCCTTGGTGTGGTGGGTTATTACCAAAGGTTTATGAATGGCTTCTCTTCTATTGCTTCTCTTATGACTAAGTTGACCTAAAATAAGGTAAAACTTGTGTGGACCGATGAGTGTAAAATGAGTTTCCAAACTTTGAAAGATAAGCTTGCCTCCGCTCCTATCTTGTCTCTACCGAAATGGTTGGAAGGGTTTGTTGTATATTGTGATTCCTCAAGAATTAGTTTGGGGTGTGTTTTAATGCAAAGTGGTAAGGTGATAGTGTATGCCTGTAGACAACTTTAGGTGCATTAGAAGAATTATCCCATCGATGATCTTGAATTAGCGGCCATGGTATTTGCTTTAAAAATTTGGCGTCACTACTTCTATGGTGTTCATGTTGATGTGTTCACCGACTACAAGAGTCTCCAATATGTGTTGTCCAAAAAGACCTTAACTTGAGAGAAAGAAGGTGGTTAGAGCTCCTTAAATAGTATGATATGAGTGTGCATTATCACCCCAATAAAGCTAATGTTATGGACCGTGCTCTAAGTATGATATCTATGGGTAGTCGAGCTCATGTTGATGATGGTGGCAAAGAGATGGCCAGAGAGGTCCACTGATTGGTTAGAATGGGGGTTAGGTTGTATGAGGCTGACAATAGTGGTGTAGTGGTTGTTAATGGTTCTAAATAGTCCTTGGTTTAAGAGGTAAAGACAAAATAAAATCTTGACTGGCCTTACTAGAGTTGAAGGCCTTGGTGAGAGATGGTAAAGTGGAGGTTTTCTCCCAAGGGTAGATGGTGCCCTTAGATACCAAGGTAGGCTTATTTGCTAAATGTGGATGATTTAAAAGAATTGATCTTGAAGGAGGACCATAATTCATCCTATTCCATTGACCCTGGTTTTAGGTAGACTTATAGAGACTTGAAGGAAGTGTATTGGTGGGATGGTATGAAGATAGATATTACAAAGTTCATATCCGAAAGTCACAATTGCCAACATGTGAAAGCAGAATATCAAAGGCCGGGTGGCCTAGCATAAGATATAGAAATTCCTACTTGGAAGTTGCAAGAGATCAATATGGATTGTGTAGTTGGGTTTCCTAAGAGTAGGAAACATTTTGACTCTATTTGGGTTATTGTAGATAGATTGACAAAGTCGGATTAATTCTTACCAATCAAAACTACTTATAGTGTCGAAGATTATGCCAAGTTATATATACATGCGTTGGTTAGATTACATAGGGTACCCTTGTTTACCAGTGTGGATCATGGTGCTCAATTCGCTTCTCACTTTAACTTTTGGAGGTCTTTCAAAAGAGGTCTTAGAACCAAGTTTAAGTTTAGCACGAATTTTCACCCTAAAATAGATGGTCAAGCCGAGAGGACTATATAATCCCTTGAGGACATGCTTAGATCTTATGTTTTGGAGTTCAAGGGTAGTTCAGATGAACATCTTCCACTCATTGAATTTGCTTACAATAATAGCTACCACTCAAGCATTGGTATAACTCCTTTTGAAGTTCTTTATGGTAGGCATTGTAGATACCCAATCTTGCTAGGTCTGGATTTGGTCATGGAATCCCTTGAGAAGGTGAGGTTGATTAGGAAAAGATTAAAAATAGCCCAAACTAGACAAAATTACTACTTCAATGTGATAAGGAGAGATCTTGAATTTAAGATTAGTGATTGGCTTTACTTGAAAGTCTCACCTATGAAGGGTCTGGTTCGATTTGGCAAAAAGGGGATATTAAGCCCAAGGTTTGTGTGTCCTCATAATGTTTTGAGGAGAGTGAGTAAATTTTCTTATGAGTTGGAGTTGCCTATGGAGATGAATAGGGTACATCCGGCTTCCATGTGTCCATATTGAGGATATGTGTAGGTGACCCAAGTTCTATAGTTCCCTTGGATGTTGTGGTTGTTTTAGAAGATAATTTGACTCATAAGGAGGTCCCTCTGGATATTTTGGATAGACAAGTTAAGAGGTTGAGAAATAAAGATGTAGATTCTGTCAAGGTCCTTTGGAGGAACCAACAAGTTGAAAGTCCCATATGGGAAGCTGAGGAGGACATGAGAAAGTCATATCCTTATCTCTTCTGCTCTACTCAAGATGAAAGTACTAATTTAAGTCCCCTATATGATTTCAAGTCTTAATTTTCATCCCTTATGTCCTTTTGCATGCATTCATGTTTATATTGACAAGTTTATGGTGATTTTTGACATTCATGTTGATATTTTTGAAAATGATGTTTAAATGCGTTGTTGCATTCATGTCGTATTGAAATCTTCAAGAATACGTCTCTTATGAATGTTTCTTTGACATTTCGACATGAATGTTCCCAAGGGGAAGATATTGAAACACCCAAAATATGCCCTAAAAATGTGCTTTGAGAATGCCCATAATCATAATTTTCATATATCTCAAAATTCGTGCATAATATCGAAAATACAATTTAATATTCTTGATCGGGGGGCAAAATTGATTAGGAAATGGGTACAACCCCGATTTTAGAGGACATGTAGTGAAAAATAATTTTTATAAAATTTTCTTATCCAAAGTACATCCGCGACTAGACCACGTTGGAGACTGGGCACAAGTCAGTGTAATTTTGTCCTTCGCGATGGGTCCACAATGGATCCGTGTTGCGGACCAAATGTGGATCAGTGTTGACTTTTACTTAATATCCTTATTAGGCCCAAGGGCATTGACTTCACAGTCCCATGCCCATTTATGTGTGAGAACACCTACACTTAGCCATTTTTCAACTTTATATCACTCAAGACCCTCTCAAAACCCTCTCCAAGACATAGCCAAATATTTCATTCAAATTTCAAGGATTTCAAGCTTAGCTTTTGAACTCGAAGATCCTCTTCAAGATCTAAGTTTTCTTTAAGTCTACATCAATAAAACCCAAGTTTGAGGTATGTGGGTTTCATCCGTTGTGTCTTTTCACCCATGGGGACAATCTTCCTCTTTATGAAAATTAGATGTTTTCAACTTGTATTTTCTTTGAGTATCTCTTATTATAAATTTGAAGAATAAATTATATTTTGGTTTTATGGACTGTTGAATGATTATGCCTATATATCTATTTCAAGCTAATATTATGAATTGGTTTGGTCTATTGAGACTGCATTTTTGAACTATGAAACTATGATCCATTACGAGATTTGATGATGGATTTCAAGGTATCTTATATGAGGGTTTTACTAAGTGTTGGTGGGTTAATTTACATTGAGTTTTCTCATATCATTTCACTCTTGAATTGTATGATGTTGAACTAGCATTACATACACATGAGTGTTTGATAAAATCTCTGGACAAGGATTCTCAAGCTATTGATGATCTACTATATGGTTTATAAGTCAAGTGACTTTACGATGATTATGGGATTATATGTGTGCATTGGATTCATGAAATGTATTTATAGTGTTGCAAATTGACTACACCTTATTGGGGGTGACATGCCCAATCATCTTATTGAGGGGGTAACCTGCCTCTACCACCTTGTTTAGGGGTGACATGCCTATACCACCATGTTGAGGGGTGTATACTATCACGACCCAAGCGTAGGGACTAGACATGGCATGATGAATAGGGAACTAAAGGAATCCCAAACAAGCCTCTTAGTATATCAATCACACATCCTTGGTCGCAGAAGCAAAACATCAACAATAAGAGACATAAAGGAGGGAAACAGGACTAAGAGAAGTCTTGGATAATCAAAAAACATTCAAGAGTTAAGGTCATAGAATAATTACATCAAGTGCTCCAACAACACCTGTAGCATAGATTTGGGTGAAGGCAAAAATAGTTTCCGGGATCACCCTCTTAGTATCTAATGTTTAACATAAATAGTTAAAAAAAGCAAGAGTAGCATAGCTAGTGTCCCCGAACTTGAGGACTCACCAAAAGATTATCTTCAAGATGCCAAAACTAGCCACCTGGAGGATGATCCCGAGGATCTACTGTTCCTATATTGTAATATAATATAGGCATAGAGTATATGTTTGTACAT
>JAOTQJ010083287.1:32652-46296 GCA_025642045.1 Solanum sejunctum
CTTGGTTGTAAAAGCAAAACATCAACCATAAGAGTCACAAAGGAGGGAAACAAGAATAAGAGAAGTGTTGTAAAAGACTTGGTGGGTATGTAATGCTATCTCAAAATCATGCAATTCAAGAGCGAAGTATATGAGAAAACTCAATGTAAATCAACCGACCAATGCATAGTAAAACCCTCATGCGAGATAGGTTGAAATCCCTCATCAAATATCATAATATATTATAGTTTCATAGCGTAAAACATGCATAGTCACAATAGACAAACAATCTCATAGTATAAACTTGAAATAGGTAGACTTGTGTTTCCAATCATCATTTCATGAATCCCTAACATAATTTATAATCAAAATCCATAATAAGTAATACCTATAAGTAATACAACTTGAAAATATGATATTTTCATAAAAAAGAAAGGTTGGGCACTATCAGTGAAAGGACCCAATGGTTGAAACCCAAATACCTTGAATTTGGGGATTTCCTTGATGTAGATTTGAATGAGAACTTGAAGATTGAATGAAGTTCTTGAGATCCTGAATTAAGCTTGAGATACTAGAATTTGGGTGAAATATTTGGTTAAGTATTAGAGAGGGTTTTGATAGTGTCTTGAGTGATATCGAGCTTAAAAATGGCAAAGTATATGTGTTTTCATGCATAAACATGCATGGGATCGAAACCCTAATGCCTTAAACCAAGATAGGAGAATTGAGGAACTGGTAACACACCTCCTGATAGGTCTATGTCACGGAGGCATTTTAGAAAGTGAAAATTTGGCAAAAATAAAATTTCACTATGGGTTCTCTAAAATTAGGAATATACCCATTTCCCGCTCAATTTTTCCCCTGATCAAGAATATGAAGTTGGATTTTTGATACCATACACGGACTTTGAGACATATGAAAATTACAATTATGCTATTTTTAGAGCATAATTTTTGAGCATTTTATATACCTCGACCACCTTGTTGGCGGGTGACATGCCCATACTACCATGTTGAGGGTAGATATTTTCACCACCTTGTTAGGGGGTGACATGACCATACTACCATGTTTAGGGGTGGATACCTCAATCACCTTCCAAGGGGGTGACATACCTTGGATTCCAAGTAGTAGTTGCTTGGTCTATAATTATGGTCTCTTCTCGTACATGTATTATGTCCTATACAAGTTATACGAATTACAAACATGTTTTACTTCAACCATTGATCATGCATGTCATATTGATATTATACTTATCCATTGCTTATTATTATGCATTTTGAATATATTGGCTATGTCTTATTGCATTTCATCCTACATACTTAGTACATTCAAACGTACTAATGCATACTCTATGCCTACATGATGTTACCATGTAGGATTTGGATCATCTCTCAATCATCCTCCACATGGATAGTTTCAGCATTTTGGAAGAGAAGCTTTGTTGAGTCCTCAAGTCTGGGGACACTGGCTATGCTACTCTTGCTATTCAATATTGCATTATGTTGAACACTTGATACTATGAGGGCGAGCTCGAAATGTGTCTCGACTCCCGCTCCAATCTATGTTAGAGGTATTGTTGGAACAATTGATGTACTTATGCTATGAGCTTGGCTCTTGAGAATTTTATGGTTATCAAATACTTCTTGTAGTCTTGTTTCCCCTAATTATATCACTTATTATGTTTATTTTGCTTCTAGGACCAAGGATGTGTTATTCACATGCTAAGAGGCTTGTTTGGAATTCCTTTGGGTTCCTCATTTGCTGTGTCACATCTAGGTCATAGGCTTAGGTCATGATAATCTTCCCAAAGTAAAGAGGGATACCTCACAACCCAGATTGACAGAGGTTCGAGAGAGGGCAGCGGGTCAATATTTTAGAGGAGATAATCCATCGTGTTCTTTTTGGTCTCGAGTACCATGCCTCTAGATTGACAACTGAGTTTTACTATAGGATGGGGCTGCCAATAGTTTATTGATCTTAATGGATCAAGTACATCAAACATCATTTTTGAGATTGGTGGCCAATCATATTGCAGAGTAGGGTTCAGATCCTACTTGGTTCGCTACTCACACTGAGCCTATGGTGAAAGCTTTATTGAGATTCCCTGCCAAATTTTGGTTGGCAGTTGTTATATCTTGCATCCAACCTACTCTGGAGGATAACACTTTTACACTAGAGCGAGCGTCATTGATTGCCAACATATTGGTTGGCTATGACATTGATTTGGCCCAACTCATAGCAGAGTAGATTCATGAGTCAGCACTCAAGAGGGCCACCTCCATCCCATTCCTGGTTTTGGTCTATAAACTTTTTTTTGAGTCTTAGGTGGAGATATTTCATCAGCTGGACAAATTAGTTGATGCCCAGCATACCTTGGAGGCCAGTCTAATAAATATTAATAAGAACCCGATCGCAAACTGAAGATCACCACCACCACTACTAATATTCACTCTGGAGCCACCATCTGAGGGTTCGAAGATTGCCACCACTACTACTGTTGCTATTATTACTGAGGAAAGACCCCAATAGCCTGAGGCAGTTTATGTTAAGAGGGGTCCTACTATAGCTGCTCCTGCACCAGAGGCCACAACATCACCGACTTTTACACTAGGCATGGTTTATGTATCCACTGCCTCTATTTTGGCCATGGCGCAACGATTATCAGGTGCTGAGGCCTAGTTGTCTTAGGTTATTCAGTACCTTAAGCCATGGGCCAGTTAGACTGTTGTGGACTTAAAGGAGTGGTGTCGGGAATTCACCATCTCTACTACTCAAGAGCATGTTTATGGAGTGGATGCCCTTATCGATGCCTTTGAAGATCGAGTTCAGAAGAGGTTAGTCGAGGCTCGACCTTTAGATTTGCCAGTGATACATCAATAGATTGAGAAGCTTAGGGCTGACATGATAGTTTCACTTGCGGCACTCGTGACACTACTAGAGACTACACCTATAGAATTGCTCTTTTATTTATTTACCTCCATAGAGCCTGCAAAGACTTCCCTCGAGAAGCACCCTAGCACATATGAAGACCTTATTGAGAGGAATATGTTGGCAAAATGCCCAGTGGATGATGAGGATGATAAGGATGAGGAGTATAGGCATGGGCTGTCCTTGAGGACATTGAAGCAAGAGTAGGAGATGAGGCTAGCTCAGGAGCATGATAGGGCAAGGAGTGTTAGCCTCTCCCGACAGAGCAGAGCAAGTGAGGAGACTACCCCATAGGAGGGGGATGGCCAAACGCGGCCACAGATTAGTGTTTAGGCTCCGAGATATGTTTTTGACTCTTACTTATATTATTTTTGTTTGATTTGGTGCATAGGGGACAATTCACATTTTTTTCGATAGGGTATGGGTAGTGATGGGCCTTGGTGAAGCCTGAGTAGCTTATGGTTTATAACTATACCGAATTTTCATCTAGAGGTTTTCTTACCTATGTTCTTTTTCCTTGTGTATATTTAATTTTTGTTGAATAGGCACTTTTAGGATGATTAGATTATATATGTAGCATATAGTACTAATATTTATGGCATATAGTATGTTTTTACATTTCATTTTGGAAATTGGTACCAATCAGAATTTTTGATTTGTAGTTAAATGGCAACCATGTATGTTTTGGTGTTTGGCAATAGTTGTTCTGACAAGTGTGGGTAATTAAGACAGGAAGCATGATTTGTGAGTTACTTGTTGATAATGCTTATTGTGCCATGTGAGTGTGATCTCATTTTGATAGATTAATACTCTAAGTTAGATTGTAGATTAAATGGATTAGGAAAGGATCATTGGCCTTTGTTCTTTAAATTAGAGAGAAGTATTAAAAACACGTTCAAACTTGTCACAAATTATTAATTTCATCCCTAAGCTATTGATAAGCTTAAAGACACTTCTAAACTTAGCAAACTAAGCTTAAATACACCCTCGAACATGCCACAAATTATTAGTTTTGTCCCTAAAATATTGATAGGCTAAAAAACACTCATCAACTTAGCGAACTAAGTTTGAATACACCCTCAAGCTTGACACAAATTATAGTTTTATCCCTAAAATATTGATAGACTTAAACACATCCATTGGCTTCATGTTTCTGTAACTTACTACATTTTGATTCAAAATTTTGTATAGCTTCATTTGTTGCCATATTTTTACAATCTTAAAATCTTCTTACGAGATTGTCATCTGACCATGAAATTTTTAACGTTGCTACAAGTGCACATCGACAAAAAAATGTTAAAAAAATAGAAAAAGAAAGAGAATCAAATAATTAAAAATGATAATTAAAAAATAGATCTTGTTTTGAGGTTACCATTAATGGAGGAAAGATTAAATGGGAAGAAGAAGTGTATTCTTGTAGTTGTGAATTAAAAATTGAAGGGAATTGTTTTTTTTTAAAAAAAAGAGAAAATTAAGACTAATGTGGTCTTTTTTAACATTTCACACACTTAAATAAATTTTACTCGCTTGTTATGCCATGTGATATGGGAGGGATGTATATAATATTAGATTGCCAAGTTGAGGGGTCTTTTTAAGCCTATCAATAGTTTAGGGACAAAACTAATAATTCGTGTCAAGTTCGAGGCTGTATTTAAGCTTAGTTCACCAAGTTGAGGGATGTTTTTAAGCCTATCAATAGTTTAAGGATGAAACTAATAATTAGTGACAAGTTTGAGGGTGTTTTTAGTACTTCTCTCTTTAAATTATTCCACTTTAGCCTAAAAATGACCAACCAAAAGCAATTCGCCTAATGTTGTCTACTGCAAAACCTTGAAATTGTCCCTAGTCTGTCCTTGAGCATTATGAACCTTGATTGATGCAAAAATCCTAAGTTAAGGCTGGCTACCAAAAGTGGCCCTAGTTTAGGAAATAGATATTGTGTACTTCATCATAGGCTAAAAGCCTAAGTTGAGGATGGTCAGTGTAAATAAGAAGCACAAAAATAAGGTGGTGAGTTGGAAAGAAGGAAAAAAAGAAGAAAATCATGTACCAGGTGCATGAAAAAAAAAGATGCATTAAAAGTAAAATGAAGTGTAAAAATAAGGCAAAAGCTGAAAAATGAGAAAATAAATTTCGGAAAAGTTTGAATGTGGAATAAGAGAGGATATGGTGAAAATAGTCTAGTTGGTAAGGTAGGGTTTAAGTCACTTTCTTTCTAAAATGCCATACCAAAGCCCCCTGAGCCTATGTTACAAGCCTAGAAAGGCCTAAAGTGATCCTAGTCTACTTGATTGAAAATCTGAGTCATGAGTATAAGGTCAAGCCTATGGTATTAGTCATGATGCATGAACAACTTTTGCAAGAGGGAGTGTGTTTGTATAGTCCTAAAGATAAATTTGAAATCATCACTGAATGTCAAAAATGGGAGTTCTTTCTGTGAGGGCGCTTGCATTGTATTATTAGCATTTGACTTGTTTAGTAATTGTGGACTATTGATATTCCCTTGCTTATCATAGTTGTGATCTCAAATGCACTAGTATGTTTTGGTTTATGTTTTGGTTTGCTAAATAGCTATCTGATCTTGTTTAGAAAAGTTGGTATGGGTACCTAAGTTTGAATTATATGTGATGTATGCCATTTGTTTAAGGTTTGTGTGTCACTATATTATCTATATAAATTAAGTTATTGCTTGAAGGCAAGCAATAATTTTAAGTTGAGAGTGTTGATGTGCTATCAAAATACAACACATTTGAGCCTGCAATGTTAGGATTCTGCATGCTCTCAATGCGATATTTATGGTTTTTATCTGTTTTTGTAGTTAGTTTTTGTAGGAAAGCAGGTTTGCATGATTTTGGAGAAAATTGCTGACTTTTCTGGTATTTGAAGGTTTATGAGACCCTTTATGAGTTGTAGAGGATTCTACAAGTTATAGAGTGGGTTCCGTGAAGATTTCGGATGAAGTTTGATTTCTCAAGTTCGGCCACACGAGACCTCTATAGGAGTCGTAGATCACTCTATGAGTCATATAGAATGGTTTTGTGAAGAATTCTAGTAAGATCCAGTGAAGGACTAGTTGATGCAGATGAAGTTTATGAAATCACAATATGAGACATGAATCAGTACATGACTCATATAGTAGATTCATAGCAGTGAAATCCAAGATATCAAGACCTGAATACGAGATCCAGTTACGACTCACAAATTAGTTTATGAGTCATAAAGGTCTGTCGCAGAACGTCGTCGACCAGGTTTTCTATTTTCTTAGGACTTGTTTGAAATACTATAAATAGTCATTTTTAGGTAACTATTGAGAGAGTATAGTAGAGAGGATGTCAGTAGAGTACTTTTTAGGGAATTGTACTTGGAGACTTCAATCTTGAAGGAGAACACACTTGTGGATTCATTGTACCTTAAAATCTTATGATTCTCAATATATTATGGATTTTCTTGTTCTTCAACTCAATTGGAATAGTGATTAATTATGTTTTCTTAATTCATAATTTCTTCATCTACCCATAGCATGAGTAGCTAAATCCACAACTTAGAAAATCTAATCACAAAAACCTGGATAATTTGCAATTCTTGGAATGGGTATTTACATGAATTAATCAATTCTCTTTGTTTTGCTTGTTTTCTAGTGGTGGTTAACATTAGAACTTGCCTAGTGTTAGCTTTCCAATTCTAGTAGTAATGAATAAGAAAAGAGATTGATTAACAGCATTAGATGATGTATTCTCATCTAATCAACCGAACTATGGGTAATGGTTAGTATTACACACTATGGAGATAGGCCAAGTCATATAGTGAAATTTGCCTCTCACCTTTGCCCAAAGGGCTTAGTGAAATTAAATTACTGTCCTACATGTTATACTCTACTCGAGTATTGGGTTATCCAAGGATATTCAGTTGCTGAATCATTGGGAACACAATTCCCAAGTTTCTCTCCATTATTGATTTTTTTTTGCATTAGGTAGTATAGTTTATTTTCTTGTTAAACATTGCTATCCACCCCCTACTCTTTTGGGGAATTGAGTTGTTAATTACTTGAATTGCATATAGGTGAATTCATTGTGAGTTTCTGTATTCTCTATGGGATTTTACCCTAACCTTGATTAGGTTTTATATTTGATAACAACCGCTTTATCCTTCAAACTAGAGGTGTAACTTGGGCATGATCAATACACCCCATTGAAAATCATTTCACATGTTTTCCAAAATCAACTAACCCCATTTCAATGACTTAGCATCAAATCACACACATGCCATCACACACCGAATGTTTATACGCATAATCAATTTAATTCAATGGTATGTGACCACATGGATTTCAAACATATCATTCAAACACAAGGATAAGGCATACACACCAATTTTTGGCTTTTACACATGTTCACAAATTGGCAACTATTTTCCATAATTCAATTATAAACATAACAATGGCATACATCGAGTTCATGCATCGAATTACCATACCCAACAATTGATTTCACCCTAATCGTACAATTTTTGGTAAATAAAAGGATTTTTAAAATTGAGAACTTACCAAATTGAATGGCCAAGATGTAGAAATTGAAGGAGGAATTGAGGAGGTGGAACCCTAGGGTTGTCAAATATTGGCTGAAAAATAGTGGGTTAACTGGTCACTAGTGGTTAGAGGACAAAAGAAGGGGGTCACCGTGTATTGATGTGTTGTCAAAGTACATTACTTTTGATGCTCAAAACATGAAATTTTGTGTGTTGCAATATTAGTTGATTTTGTGTTTTTGAATTACATTTTTAGGATTCCAGGGTTGGCCTTGATTTTGGGAAGAAAGTACAGAAGTTGTTTTGAGGTAGTATAAGACCCTTTATGGGCCATAGTTCACTCTATGGGCTATGAAGTAGGTTTCGTGAATAATTCTGGTGAGAATCAAAGTTTCTAAAGTTGATTCAACATGCCGACGGGTCGTAGATTGGTTTGTGAGCCATAGAATATGGTTCGTGCCCTAAGAATCAGAGATGAGGGACTTTCTAAAGATTCATCAGATGAAACCCCCTACGAGTCATAAATAGCTTGATGGGTCGTAGAGGGGTGTTATTGATCTAAAGTCCATTTTTCCAGTAGCACTGTACAAAACCAAAATTATGGGTTGTAGAATGCAATGCGGCACATAAACCTATTCAGAGGTGTGCCGACCTAGCTATCCTATTATGTTTAGGACATGTATTGTAAATACTATAAATAGGTCTTTTAGGTTATTTTACAAAGACTACACAAAGAACTTAACAATTAGAGAGGAAAAATAGTAAGATTAAGTAGAGATAACATTAGAGAGTTTCGAGAAACACTTATACTTTGACTTTGATCTTTAATCTTGTGATTCTCTTTGAAGTTGGATTTTTTTGTTCTTACATCAATTATGTAAGTGCTCTGTTATGTTATTTCAATTCATAAGTCTTGTATCTACATAAATTATGAGTAGTTAAATCCATAATTGGGGTTGTGGAATTCATGAAGAACTAACAAGGTAAAAATCGAATAAATCATAATTTTTGGAAAGTGTGCATATATGTATTAATTAACTCTCTTATCTTTAAATGTTTTCTAGTGGTGGCCAGTATGAGAACCTTCCAAGTGTTAACATGATTTGATTGATGTGTACTTGTCTAATCAACTAAACTAGGACAAGTGGAGGTTATACTGGGAGTAATAGGTAAGGTTTAGTAACGCACACTATGGAGATAGGCCAAGTCACGTAGTGAAATTCACTTCTCGCCTGGACCAAAGGGTTTGCTGAACTTAAGTTACTGTCTTGCATGCTACATACTAGAAAAGAGTTAGGTTATCTAGTGATACTAAGTTAGGAAATCATGGGGAACACAATACCATAGTTTCTCTCCATATTGATTTAACTCTTGTGCTAGATAGGTTTACTTTTATACTTATTATTTTAGACCCCCGCTTTGGGGTATTAAGTCTGTTAATCATTAAAATTACATTAATTGAATTCTCTTAATTCTATGTATTCCCTTGGGTTCAAACTTAACCTTGGTTAAGTTCTATTTCTTGATAACGACCTCTTTATGGTCTCGTAGGATGTCCAAACCCTAGTTTTAGGGATTGGATTTCTGATGTCACCAAGTTACACCTCTTTTTAAGAGGATAAAGAGGTCATTGTCAAGATATAAAACCTAACCAAGGTTAGGATTGAACACACAGAGAATACGTAGACTCAAGAATAATTCACCAATGATCAATCTAAGTAGTTAACCAGCTCAATTCATCAAGTGGGGAGGGGTTTGCAATAATCAATAAGAAAATAAACTAACTATCATGAGAGATAATCAATAATAAAGAGCAACTAGGGTATTGTGTTCCCCATGATTCCCCAACTCAGTACCACTAGATAACCTAATTCTTGTCAAGTATATAATATGTAGGATGTTAATTTAAATTTACCAAGCCCTTTGGTCAAAGGTAAGAGGCAAACTTCACTATGCATCTTGGACCATCTCCATAGTGTATACTAACCATTACCTATAAGTCCCTGTACAACCATCCCTTGGCCTAGTTCGGTTGATTTGACAAGAACACATCAATTGAATCCTGTTAGTCAATCTCTTTTTCTAATAATTACTACCTTGGTCCAATTAGTAAATCTAGGCGGTTGTAATATTGGCCACCATTAGAAAACATACAAAATGAAGATAATCGATTAATGCATGCATATACCCAATCCAAGAATTATAAATCATCTAGATTTACGTTGTTAGATCTTCATGGTTCCTAAACACTAGTTATGGATTTAGCTATTCATGCTATGTGTGGATAAAGAAATTATGAATTTATAAAATATAATTAAACACTTGCACAATTGAATTAAGATCAAGCAAACCCCAGAAGAATGAGAATCACAGCTTCAAGATCAAGTTTACCCACAAGTGTTTTCTCATAATTTTCTCTCTCAAGTATTGAATTCTCCAAGTACAAATCTTAAAAGTTACTGAGTAATGACGTCCTCCCTTAAATAATAACCTAAAAGTACTATTTATAGTAATTGCAATTATATCCAAATAAAATAGAAAAACTGGTTGCTGGACTCGAGGAAAGGTCTCTACGATTAGTAGTGTCTTCTATGGCTCATATTTAGTGTCTCGCAATTAGCTCCTTGAATTTTCGACTTATCTTCTATGATACCACTTATGACTCATGAAGTGATTTATGACTCGTACTTCATGTTCATAGGCTTCTACTTCATCAAATTGTCCTTCACTGGAAGTCCTCATGAAACCTATCAATACTACTTGAAGAATGCTCTAGGACTCGTATGTATGTCTAGTTGAGCTAATCTTTAGAATTCATCCCTCACTAGAATTTGTCACAAAGCTCTCACTACCACGCATACAATGCTTTACAATTTGTAGAGGGTTTTGTATATCATCAAAAAATAAAATCTTTTACAATTTTGCCCTAAATCATAACTAACTTGTATTCTTGCAAATCTAAAACACAAAAACACATAAAAACCACAAACATCACATTGAGAACACATAAAGTCCTAAATTTTAAGCATCAAATGTGTTGTATTTTGGCAGGACATCAACACTCTCAACTTAAAATTATTGCTTGTCCTCAAGCGACGTCTCAATCTTTATAGACAATACAGTAATGCACAGATCTCAACTCGATGGCATACATCATCTATATCTCAAACTCAGATACCCACACCAACCTTTTAAAACAAGATCAGATAGCTATTTACCAAGCCAATGTTAACTGATGTATGTGACAACACAAGTATGACATGCAAGAGGCTATCAAATGTACACAATCACTAAACAAGTCAAATGCTAACAATGCAATGCAAGTGCCCTCACAGAAAAAAATCCTACATATGACACTCAATGATGATTTCATGTTTAACCTTGGGACTATGTAAAGACAGTCACTCTCATAAAAGATATTCAGGCATGATGACCAATATCATAGGCTTGTCCCTATACTCATGACTCATACTTTCAACTAACTGGACTAGGATCATTTTAGGACTTTCTAAGCTTGTAAGGTAGGCTCAAGAGGCTTTGGTATGATATTTTAGGAAAATAATGACTAATGGTCATCCTTGAAATTACGTTCTTCTACACTCTTGCTTGACCAACTCTATTTTCTTCACCTTATTCTCCCTTTTTCCTCATTTAAGCTTTTTTGGGTGCTTTCTTCTCATTTTTCAGCTTTTTGCCTTATTTTTATGCTTCTTTTTGCTTTTTAGCTCAATCTAAGACATCTTTTATTTTTCTTGCAGTCGGTATATGATTTTTTTCTCATTTTATCCTCCTTCTTAACTCACATCTTATTTTTGTGCTTTTACCCTTTCAACTAGCTACCCTCAACTTAGGCTTTTAATATATGGTGAAGTACATAATATCTCTTCCCCTAACCAGGGCCACTTTTGATAGCCACCCTCAACTTAGGTTTTTTGCCTCAGTCAAGGTTCACAATGCTCAGGGAAATACCAAGGCTATTTTAATGATTTTTCACTAGTAAGACTTAGTTTTAGGTGTTTAGAAAGAATTGGTACGTGTAAAGCTCAAGTATTTGGAACAAGGGATATATCATCATTCGGTTGGTTATTTTTAGGCTAAAGTGTACTATTTCAGAATAAACGCCTAAGATCCTTTCCCAAACCATTCAATTTACAATCTAACTTAGAGTAACTCGGCAAGTTTTGAATCAGCACAAAATACATGAATCTAGCAAAATAAGCTCACACTCTCATGAAATTGAGTACATTATCAACAAAAGACTCACAAATCATGCTTCTCATCTTAATTTATCCTTTCTTATCAGAATAGATATTGCCGAACACCTAAACATGCATGGTTACTATCTAACTATTAATCAAAAAAATTTGGTGGGTACCATTTTTCAAAACAAAACATAAAAGCATGTTATATACCATACGTATTGATACCATATGCTTCAAATATTATCTAAACATCCTCAAGTGCTGGTTCAACAGAAATTAAATATCCACAAGGAAAAAGAACATAGGCTACAAAATCTCAGAATCAAATTGGGTAGTTATTGTCACGATCTGAACCTAGGGCCTAGACGTGATATTATGAATGGGGACCATGAAGGAACCCTAATCAAGCCTCTCAACTTATCATTACACTTCATTAGTCATGAAAGCATCTAAAAGACATAAAATAAGATTAAAAGGAAAAGGGGGCTAAGGTATAGCTTACAAAACAACATCAATAAGGGCCAAGGAGTCATAGCTTATAACATATATACATAACTTGTCCAACAAACACCTCTAAATACATAGATGGAGCAGAGGCCAAGATAAAGTAACCAGGATCACCCTCATAGCTAAAATAGAACATAGGGAAGTGTGTTAGTACATAAATAATAACAATATAGACTAAGGTCCCCGAAGTGGAGGACTCACCAACTAGCTTTGAGTTGAACCGATCTAACCAAGTGGAGGAGGAGGATCAACTTGAGCACTGAATTCAACATTGTGATATCATGTAGGCAAGAGTATGCATTAGTATGTTTGAATGTACTAAGTATGTGGGATGCAATGCAACAACATATAGCCGTCATACTCAAAATGCATACATTAGATAATAGACATAGTATAACAATATAACATGTATGTTCAATGTGTAAGTAAAACATGCTTAAGTATCTCATGTTCATATCGAATATCATATGTGTAGAAAAGACCATGATAGAATCCCAACTTTGGTTAGGAGATGCCATTCACACTTGGACACCCTGGTGGCAAGGTACATACCCCTTATATGGTTGATGCCATTCACACATGGACCCCCTGGTGGAAAGGTACATACCCCTCACGTGGTTGATGCCATCCATATCTAGACACCCTAGTGGCAAGGTACATATCCCTCACATGGTTGATACTATACTCTGTCATGCCCCAAGTTGCCGTTAGGGCGAATTGGCACCATTGTCGATAAGGCTCGAGAGAACCAATGTATATCTCTGTGATTATATACATATTATAAGTAACTTTCTATGTTTGGTATGCTCCTAAGAACAAAAACGATAATAATCTAAAAGGAGATACGTATATCTAGGCCATTGGGGCCATGGTGTCTAATGTACGAGATATGACCACACTTTAGAATATATAGTCTACAAAGCCTCTAGTCGAGAGAAAGTATCCATAAATATTCAGGATAGGCCCCGTATGAATTAGCTATATAATATAAATATATAAACTCAAAGTACGCACAAAGCTCCGGAATAACCTGGAGCTTGGTAAAAACAGCTGAATGTCCTGAACTATACTGGGAAAATCTATTAGCACATGTACCTGTAGCATGAAATGCAGGTCCCCGAAAAGAACTCAGTATGAGATAATGTACTGAATATGTAAGGCAATAAATATTGTACATGAAATATAACGCAAATGAAACTATGCACTAATTGCTGATAAGAGACAACCTTTAATTATACTTTGGGATCAAGTACTTTATGTTCTTTATATTGCTTTACCTTTACTGTAAAATTTGTGCACAACTGTACTTAAATGACCAACTGATCAGTGGTGAACTGTATCGGGATCGTCCCTATGCTAGGTTCTCAATGACCCCCCTCGGGCTACCACTTGTAAACTGTATTGGGATCGTTCCTTTGCTAGGTTCTCAATGAACCCCCTCGGGCTACCACCCATCAAAACTGTATACTTAATCTTTCAGTTACCTTTGAGATGATTCTTTTGG
>JAOTQJ010083338.1:0-12446 GCA_025642045.1 Solanum sejunctum
AGCGGAGACCTTGTCGGCCCGCATTGATGTATATGTGTAAATGGATATATATATATATATATATATATATATATATACATATGTATTTGAAATGTTGTTTGGGTTGCTGCTGGAGTTTCTGTGCAAGTGCGGTTAGTTAATAAAACAGAGGAAATTCTGCCAAAATTTCGGTAGGATTCTTAGACTTGAAGTTATGGTTTTGCGACTTAATATGGGTTTAGGTGCCTAACTGGCACGAGTCATGGCCTCGGGGTTGGGCTGTGACAATACAATCCCACACTACGACTCGTACCCCAACGTATGACTCATAACAGAGGTTTCGTAGTGCAACTCTGCACTGGTAGTCTTCAGTAAAATGGTCATAATGTTTGACTCCGAATATAGAATAAGGTGAAACTATTTGCGTTGGAAAGATAATTCAAAGGGCTTTTATTTATTATGTTACGGGTCATCTAGTTCTTTGTATTTTAGAAGTTATGATCATATAAAATTGACCTTGAATAATCAAATACTAGAAATTCAATTTATAAGAAAGTCTTGAACTCATCTAAGTACTAGAGGTCTCTTATGACTCTGAAACACTGTCCACATATAGGAATGAGACTTGAAACATATGTACATATAAGGATAGAATTATGGGGTGTCACAATATCCTACCTTATATGTATAGGTAGTAATAAGAAAATATATTATTTTCAAAAGTTCTAATTTTGATCCATCTCATAATTGATTATAAATCAGACTTCACTATATAAAAAATTGACTTCTCTTTGAATGAGCATCAAATAATATTGTGAAGGTGGTTCAACATTGTTAAATAACTCAATTCATTTTCATAATGAAAAAATGTTGAAAAACAAGGATATAACTTTAAGGTTTAAAGCTTTTTAATGGTTCTAAATTTGTCTAAGAGATGACTAAAATAGTTTATCCATAAGATTAAGCATTTAAAAATTGCATATGTGAGTGTAAAGTCTAAGCTACTTCAAGGATAATGATAGTATAGATCAAGTTTTTGCACACTCATGAAATCAAGCCTTGGTCATGGCTGAAGCAAGTACGAACATTAGAAGTACATTGTTAGAACTACAGATGGTTAAGGGTTAGTTGGTGTCTTATTGTAACACCCCCAAATTCATTCCATATAATCTTTGTAAATGCTAAGCAGAAGCTGAGAAAATGATTGAGAAAAATCATTGAAAGAAACCACAAAGGGGCATCTATGGCCCATAGAGCGCTCCATGACCCGTAGATGAGACCTCGTAGTCGTCCATGTAACATAAGAAATTTTTTCTAAGTCTGAGGTCCATGTATGAGGCCTTTTATGGACAATACTTAATTTCATAGCCGTAGAATTGATTTCATAGATTAGAGTTCCAGAAACCAAATTTCTTAGACCTTGGACCACGATTAAAAGGACGATTTGTAGTTCATTTTATGACCTGTAGAAAGCGATTTTGTAGATCCCTGTTCTAATTTCTAGTAACTCAAATTTTGTATATCTTCATCTATAAGAGGCCACTTACAGTCCGTAAATGGAACCACAACTCACAAACGGGGTCTCATGATTCCATTTGACAGTTTTTAAGAGGGGTATTTTCATCTTTTTTTTATTTTTTTTAAAATTAAAACTTATGATGTTTTGGACTTGTTTTGGACCACTTATCAGTACCCAAAGTGTAATATTATGCATACTACACTTAGAACTTTTAAGAGCAATCGAGGAAGGGAGAAAAATAGGGTTCCAAGCATGCTAGCAGAAATTGTCCTAGAGTCAATTATTCTTCAAATTCTAGTTAAGTAAAGCTTCCTAAAGAATTAGACTAAGTTTGTTCATGCACCCTTTCATCTACTTGATTCGCGTTTATGTATAAGAATTGAGTATTGACAAGGAAAAATTGCAAGGAAAAACACATTTAAGAGCATTTATTAAATTTTAGTCATATGACCTATTTTATTTACAAATCTAAATTTTATTTACAGAAGTGTACATCTCAACTAATATAATTTTGCCTTTTATAATTTTAATATCCATTTATTTTTTCTCGGGATTTGGTGATGTGATGAATAATGGTGTTTTCTCAACGCACGCTTTTTCTAACTTTTTTAACTTTTGGAAGTAACCCCTTCAAATTTCTCTTTTGTCTTTTCAGAAGCCAATACACATTAGATTCTCTAATACACCATTCTCTTCTTTTTTTCCCTTTCTTCTTGTTCCTTGTAGTCATTGTTAAAAGCCCCCGTAAGTTTTTTTTCCTTCATTTTCTTCATCGTTGTATGGAAACCATTGTTGGGAACATCTTAATACCAACTTTTGCTTTTATTTTTTTCCCTCTCGTGCTTTATAGTTTAACCATGTCCAAAACTACTCCTAAAAAAATACGAACTCATAAAAGCCCTAAATTTAATCAGGAGTCGATTTGCTTATATTCGACCCCTGTGCGTTGTTCAAGATCAATTTTTTACCTCTATGCTTTTACTCCATCTGCGCCAAAGAATAAATCTGTCGTGGTAGATACCAATAATTGAAAGGGTAAATCACTGAAGAATTCATCCATCTATCTAAATTTGCCAAAAGGAAGAAGAAGGTATCTAACCTTCCCTGATAGTGACTTTGAAGACAAATGACCTATTTTTAAAAAATTTTGTATCAACAAAGAGGGTAAAAGAAGCATAGTTAAATCTAAGGTTATTTTTTCCCTTTTTTTAAATTTTTTTGTTAGGCATCTGCTAATTTGTTTGTTATACTGATTTTTTTTCTTTTTGAATTATTATTTTATTTATAGTCTGTTGTTCAAAACAAACCAAACAAGGTTAAAGCTACTAAGCCCACCAAAAGGAATGGAAAAAAGTGGACAAATCTTGAAAAATATGTCACAATGATTTTTTTATTTTTTTTATATTTTTATGCATTAGCATTTTGGGCATTTGGTTTTGATAGTTTGTAATTGATAAATCTATAATTGTGTTTCTTTAGAAGAAGGCTCCATTATCTCACTGGTTATGCTATACAAATTTTAAAGTATTTGGTGAGATTAAGCAATGTTTATCGAAGTTCAGTATGTTGCACTTATTCAAAGAATGTCCATTTTGTTATATGCTTGATTTGTCCCCTTTGAAATTGCAACCTCAGTTGATTAGGCCTGTGGTTCACAGTGAGATAAAAAGTGATCGGGATGAGTCTTTCACTTTAACTTGAATGGTACGCTTCTACATTTTGGCCTTCTTGAATTTAGAAACTGTTACTGGGTTTAAGTGTGGTAAGATGATTTTGTTCAAGACTTGGATGGTCCATCAAAACTGATTGATACGTATTTCCTAAAATTCAAAGGTATACGTGTCCCTAAAAAGGAATTTATTAGGGTTTTCATCCAGGAAGGCTTAATTAACCCCGAGTGTCACGACCCAACCCAGGGGACGTGATTAGTGTCGATTGGGCACCCAGACATACATTAAATTGAATCTTTATTCACAATAGCTAAGGAATTTCTCAAAATTTAGACAGAGTTTCCTCTGTTTTACTGACTAGCCTCAGCTGCAAACAGCAAACCCAGCATAGCAGACATCACTATATATATATATATATGCGGGCCGACAAGGTCACTGCTGCAGCAGAACCTCCCAACATACATATCATACAAACAAAATCATACCAACATAGTTCCCACACCCACATGCATCCACATACCTCTATACACAGAATTTGGATCATAAGATGGGACAGGGCCCCATCATATCCTCGAATGTATACATATGCAAAGTATAAAAAATAAGAAAACATGTATATACCAATAGACTACTCTTGAAGCAAGGGAGCACTTCAACGGTAGGCGAGGATCCTAAGAAGATGGCCCTCTAACCTGTTCATCTGTACCTGCGGGCATGAACGCAACCCTCAAAAGGAGGGGGTCAGTACGAAATACGTACCAAGTAAGTAAAGTAGAAAGTCCGAAATGTAAGTGAAAGTAATAATCCAAATAAGAAAATATAGAAGTCAAACATGTATGTAAACATCAAAATATGTATTTATTCAAACATCAAACTAATGCACATCGGACAGCAACGATGGCAACCTCCAAACTCACGCCTATCACAACATAACACCAGAAGTTTCAAATCTATGAAATCTCCAACACAAATCCCAACTATAACATAGGTGAGACGAGGCGAACAACGGCCAAGCATTCATGTCATAGGATAGGAGACCCAGGGCGACGCGCTAAGCATTTACGTATCATAATGCATAAAGGTCATTATGCCTATTTATGGAGCCGAGGTGGTGCCACGCACTCCTGTAAGCTGAGGCGAACTCGGCCCAGTACTCACACGTCATGATGTCATCCCATCTCAGCTCTTTATGTCTCCAAGCTAAGCAAAGTCGGTCCATGGGCAAACTGACCCATCGTATCCAACATACGTGCGCACGAAATAACCGGCTCGAGAACCGATGAACGAGGCCAAACGAGAACGAACAGAGTCGTGAGCATCATATGCACAAAAATTGGTTTCAAACACTTAGCAATATGCAAAACGTTCACTTTTGAGATCAAGTAGTTATTCTTTTCTGAGATTTTGCCAAAATTGCTCAAATTCACATTTAGAGGTAATTTTGGAACAAATTGAACTTATAGCTTTCTAACTATCTAATTCCTATCAAATGAACACTATTCATGGGTTCAAAACTCCAAAATTTAAGATGAAGTAAATTTATCGTAAGATTGGCAAAAAATGAACATAGATTATTTTTAGATTCAAACTGTATAGGAAAGGAACTTTTCAAACGTACAACACTGAATAAACTTACTTGTTCATGCCAAAGAGTAAGAAAGCTTTACATACCTCACTTTCGCTCGCCAACTAGCTCCAACGTAAGGTCAATCCAAACTTAGTCTTCTGGATGTTTAATGTTTACACAATTACAATAACGCCAACAATTAATATCTATATCGTACCTTCATTCCTAACTTTTTGGTTCTAAATTTTTAAAAATTTTGGAAGCATTTCCCCTTAAAATATGCCGCCATGAGAATTCGACTCGGCTCAAATAATCAATCAACAACAACAACAACAATAACCCATAACATCAACAAACCTTTTCCAATACCACCACAACATTAAAATGCCACAAAACGTTATTGCAACGTAAATAGTAAAATAGGTCACTAGTGAATCAAACTCATATCTATCATATTCAAGCCTTCCGATATAGTCCAAAAACTACAATACATCACCCCAACGCCCAACGCAAATCCTAAACGCTTAAACATAACATTATACCTTCGATGGGACTTCAATTCAAGTTAACGTTCATGTAATCTTTTGAATAGTTTTCTAACACTTCCTTCACCCCATAAAGACTATTTCCATGGCAAATAAATACAAATACATGACAACAATCCAATATATAACCATATGCAAATTTTGTTCCCAATTCGACTACAAATTCGAAATCGTAATTCCATTAACAACCAATCCTATTTTCGCATTTTATCTTCATTTTAACACACTCCTAACACCTTCACAATCTTTAATTAACATAAATAAAGATAAAAATTAACATACCTTTCAATCCTTCACTACACCCAAACCCTTCATAGCCGCTAAACCACGCGTTTTCTTGACCAACCAACACCACCATGCTACTTAGGGGATCTAATATACCGATCTTGAAGCATCAAATAATCAAAAACATGAAAAAATAGAATTTTTTCTGATTACTGTAGCAACCCGAGAGCTACAGCTATGGCTTTAATTGTTTGCTCAATTTTTTCTAAGTATGGAACATTGTTGATCTTGTATAAGATATGTGCTTGTGTATATAGACAACAAATATAACACTTGGACCAATCAAAAGAGTCCACATACACTTGACCCCATCTCAAATTATAATTAAGGACCAAACATAGAAGAAATGTTGCATTCGGTCCCAAACTTTATTAAATCTAACCAATTAAGGACTTTTGGGGTTTAAGTTAAGTTACGGGTCCTAACACCCAGCATTTATCTGACATATGTATTCTTTACTTAGTCAGTACATTTATACTCTCATCTGCCTCCGTAAAAAGTCAGTTGTCCCAAAGGATCATTTTCTGTTGGTTGAGTCTTGCAAGTATACTATGTATCCTTGGGGCCATCTTTCATTTTTTGAGGTTAAGAATTCTATAACTTTGCAAATGGTGAAGGATCCTGATTATGTTCCTCTTTTAGATTCCCCCCGGCTTTGCAAATTTGATTTTATGAATCTTGCAATCAGATCGATAGGACAATCGTAGTCCGTCAATGTTTTTTTTTAGAACATTTGAAGAGGAATGTTTAGAAAATTTGGCAACCAGGTAATATCCTATTTTTCATAGACAAGTTGCCAATAAGTTTTTATTATTGTTTAAGCTTCTAATTTAATGTTTTTATTTTCTTAGTATAAGTTCAAGAATCTTAATTTCATGGCTGAAGAGATGGATGCGATTCGCCTTGAAGAACTTGCTGGGCCAAATGATTTTGGTCTTCGCAAGGAAGAACCGATTAATGTAGTTGAAAAGGCATGAGGAATAATTTCATCCTAATGTTGTTCCTGGCAATGGTCAATAGTTTGGCATG
Organism: Solanum sejunctum; assembly: GCA_025642045.1. Classification (NCBI taxonomy): domain Eukaryota; kingdom Viridiplantae; phylum Streptophyta; class Magnoliopsida; order Solanales; family Solanaceae; genus Solanum; species Solanum sejunctum. The sequence goes on from JAOTQJ010083338.1 coordinate 6,595, forward strand.
CCGAATTGTTGAAGGTGTTCAAAAGATTGGTAAAGAAATTATGTTGGTATGCGTTAGTTACTTTCTTTCCTTGTCAATTTTCTTTTTGGTTAACTCTTTTTTAATTTATATTTACTATTTTAGGTTCATAAAGAGCTTTTAAACTTAGAGGTTAATATTGATGCACAGTATGCTGAATTGAGGAATTTTATCATCAATTCTTTTAAAAATCTTCTTCTTGACATAAGTAGTCAATGGAATTATGATTCAAGAAATAACAATCCATTATCACCAAAGTTATGATTTACATATCACACAATTGTTATTTGAATTTAAATTACATTCTTCTTTTTATAAGCTCTTGCTAGCAATGTTATTATTCTATTATTAATTATTTCATAATGTCTTCATTTTTTATTTTAAGAGGTTATTCATGGGGATGGTAGTATAGTGAATGATGCATTTGACAAGTCGATTGTTGGTAATGAATTTTCAGCACCCCTGGTGATTAGTTTCTTTGATAATCTTTTTTATAGCTAATTCATTTTTAGGCATTGCAGATAGTATTGTTGATATATACTATGGTTTATAATTGATTACCCTGTAGTTGTTGCTCAGTTTTGGCGTCCTACTGTTGATATCATAGAATGTGCTTGTATTTTTTTTATTTTCTATTAGATTGTCTAACTTTGTTGATGGTGTCACTGATTTTATGTTGAATGACCTTGGAGTTTTTTAATAGATTCCATGTTGATAATTTTTGGCGTTTATTTTGGTCACATCTTTGATTTTTATGTTTTCCTGAATTACGCTTTGGTGTTCATTTTGATAGCAGATTTGATAATTTTTTTGATATACATCTTCTGTTGATGTAGAATTTTAGAATCTTTTCTTACATTGATGGTCTACGTTTCTCTAAATCATTTTGTTTCTATAACAAATTTTTTTTAATAATACTTATAAGTTTTTATTATTTTGGTTAATTTTCTACCAGTTAATATACGTCATCTTCATTTTTGATTTAGGAGGTTGATCATGAAGATGATACCACAGTGACTGATGCATGTGGCATCAATGATGCTGGTAATGCCTCAACAACAATCCATATGGTTACTTCTTTTAATAATATATTTACAGATAATATTTTTTTGATAGGACAGTTAGTGTAACAGTTGATGTAGACATTGGTTAATTGTGGTTAATTTATTTTCCTAACTTAATAGGGGGGGGGGGGGTTACATTTGTGCTTATAATATTTTGGTCAATTTTTTGGTTTTTTAATGCATAAAGTAATTGACACCACATATTGGTATAAATGTTGTCATTTTTTGTTATTGTGTTTTTTTTTTTGTTATCGTTATAGTCTATTATATCCTTTATTTTTTGGTGAACATGTATTATTTTAATTTTAATGTTAGTTCATGCTCTAGTATTATTTTAATTTTAATGTTATGATTAATCAATGCATACATAGCCCGAGAACAAACAAATAATGTACCTGTAATCACATTAGGCGATGCCTCCTGATCCTGTCGGCTAGATAGGGCATAAATACGATTAACAAGACCGCTAGAACTTGAAGCTCCACCGCGACCTCTGCCATGACCTACCACTACTTGAGTACCTCGTCCCGCGGGATTCATAGCCACTGAAGCAGAAGAAGAAGCCCCTCCTGCTCCAGAAGTCTGGGAGGATCCTTCTACACTAGCTCTGTTAGGACAACTACGCACTTGGTGGCCCTGACGACCACAAAGAAAACAGGCACCTGTAGCACGGAAGCACTCCCCGGATGACATTTCCCACACAAAGAACACTGAGGCATAGTAAAACTCTGCTGACTGCCGGAACCCGGCTCTACCCCTGACTAACTGGAGATAGATGGTCTCCTACCGGAGGTCTGCAGAGGTATACTTCGCACCGGTCGAGGAGGAGGAGGCCCACTCAGCTGCGTCCGAAACTGCTTGCCTCGAAAATTTGATACTGACTCAGATGACCTAGCCCTCTTTGGCAGCCCTCTATGATATGTCCTGTCCGCCTGGCACCCATGACGACGATCCCCCATCCCCTGGGCATGAGCCTGAATACGAGCAATATCCATCCCAGGTTGGGAAGCCAACACTAGGCAACTATCACAAAATGCATATCCACCCTAACAATATAACGATGCATGCGATCTCTTATGCTAGAAATATGTGCCAGTGCATATCGAGCCAGAGAATCAAATTCCAGACTATACTTCCAAACTGATCGGCCCCGCTGCCGCAACATCAAAAATCTGTCCTCCCTAGCACATTTGATCTCGGGAGGTAAAAAGTGAGCCAGGAAAGCTTCAGTAAAACTCTCCCCAAACTGCAGGTCAGGTATTTGCACCTCGAGACAGCAGCCACATTTCATACCAGTTCGCCACAACATCATGAAATCGATAAGATGCCAACTCCACCGATTCTACTTCCAAGGCCCCAATCACCCTCAAGGTCCGCTGCATCTATCTCACGAACTCTTGAGGATCTTCCGAAGGTTTGGACCTAAAGAACTGTGGTGGTCTACAAGCCAAGAAATCATGGGCTCAAGAACTGTCTCGATAGACTACCTACCTAATCCCCGGTTCCTGTCTATGGGCCTGGCTGGCGATAATCTGAGTCACTAACTGTACTGCCTCCCGCAGCTTCTCGATTTCTGCGCCTAGCTGGAGAGTCAGAGGTTCTGATGCCTGGCCATCTAGGGATGGTGGGGTAACTGAACCCGCTGTCGGGAATACAGTCTCTGACTATGGCTGATTATAAGCCCGGGTAGTTCCCCGACTACGTCGGGCCCTATCTATTACTGCAGGCCTCCCTCTGCGGTCGGTTGGTTGCTTCCTCGGCGGCATATCTGAAACACAAATCAGTTTTGTCAAGGGGGGAAATCACCCTATTAACATCGCTCTAACGCACAATCTAAGATCAGAAGGAAAAGTAACATCCTAATGTCCTATAGTCTCCTGTTTATAGATGTGGTGCATGACACACCGATAAACAGGACTCTACTAGACACGGTCTGTGGACGCTCGGACGACTAACTGCGCTCTGATACAACTTTTGTCACGACCCAACCCTAGGGCCATGATTAGTGCCGGTTGGGCACCCAGACATACATTAAACTGAATCTTTATTCACAAAAACTAAAGGAATTTATCGAAATTTCGACAGAGTTTCCTCTGCAAATAGCGAACCCAGCAATAGCAAACATCAGTATATGAATATATATATATATGCGGGCCGACAAGGTCACCGCTGCGGCAGAACCGCCAATAAATATATCGTACAAACGATGTCACACCAACACAGTTCCCACACCTATATATATCCACAGACCTCTAGACACACAAACTGGACTATAAGATAGGACAGGGCCCCGTCATACCCTCAAATATATACAAATGCAAAGTGCAGAAAATAGAAAACATGTATATACCAACAGTCTACTCCTGAGGCATGGGAGCATTTCAACGGTAAGCGAGTATCCTAAGAAGATGGCCCTCTAACCTATTCGTCTGTACTTGTGGGCATAAACTCAGCCCCCGAAAGGAGGGGGTCGGTATGAAATAAGTACCAAGTATGTAAAGAAGAAAGTCTAAAATGTAACTGAAAGTGATAATCCGAATAAGAAAATATAGAAGTCAAACCTGTATGTAAACATTAAAATATTTATTTATTCAAACATCAAAATAATGCACATCGGACAGGAACGATGGTGACCTCCAAAATCGCTCCATACCACAGCATAACACCAGAAGTTTCAAATCTCCAAAATCTTCAACACAAATCCCAACTGTAACATAGGTGAGCCTAGGCGAATAACGGCCAAGCACTCACGTCATAGGATAGGTGAACCAGGGTGACGATGCCAAGTGTTCACGTATCATACTACATACAACTCATCATGCCCGTTTATGGAGCCGACGTGATGGTGCCACACACTCTCGTGAGTTGGGGCAAACTCAGCCCAGCACTCACAGGTCATGATGCCGTCCCAAGCCCAGCTCCTTATGTCTCCACGCTAAGCAAAGTCGGCCCATGGGTAAACCGACCTTCCATATCCAACCTACTTCGGAATATATATATACATTCATACAGATAGTTACACATACGCACGATATCAACTGGCCTAGGAACTGGTGAACGAGGCCAAAAGGGCACGAACAGAGTCGTGAGAATCATATGCATAAAAACGGGTTTCAAACACTTAGCAATATGCAAAACATTCACTTTTGAAATCAAGTAGTTATTCTTTTCTGAGACTTTGCCAAACTTGTTCAAATTCACGTTTAGAGGTAATTTCAGAATAATTTGAACTTATAGCTTTCCAACTCTCTAATTCCGATCAAACGAATACTATTCATAGGTTCAAAACTCCAAAATTTAAGATAAAGTAAATTTATCAGAAGATTGGCCAAGAATGAACATAGATTATTTTCAAACCCAAACTATACAGTGTCACGACCCAACCCAGGGGCCGTGATTGGTGCCGATAGGGCACCTAAACATACACTATATCGAATTTTCCATCCACAACAGCTAAGAAATTTCCCAAATTTTGGATAGAGTTTCCTCTTTTTTCCTAACCAACCTCACCTGCAAACAGCGAACCCAACAGTACCAGACATTGCCATATGAACATATATACCAATACACATATGCGGGCTGACAAGGTCACCGCTACGGTAGAACCGTCCAACAAACATATCATACAAACGAGATCATACCAACATAATTTCCCACAGCCACATGTATCCACAGACCTCTATGTATAGAAAATGGATCACAAGACAGAATAAGGCCCCGTCATACCCTCGAAGATATATCTATATAAATGTAAAATACAAAATGAATGTGTACAAGCATATACCAAACGATCTGCTCCTGAGTCAAGGAAGCACTTCAACGGTATTCAGAAGTCCTACGAAGGCGGCCCTCTAACCTGTTCGTCTGCACCTGCGAGCATGAACGCAGCCCCTGAAAGGAGGGGGTCAGTACGAAATATGTACCAAGTATGTAAAGCAGAAAGCCCGAAATGTAAGTGAAAATAACAATCCAAATGAGAAAGTATAGAAGTCAAACTTGTATGGCAACATAAAAATATTTATTTTTTTCAAACATCAAAATAATACATATCGGACGAAAATGATGGCGACCTCCAAACGCTCGCCATACCAAAGCATAACACCAAAAAAATTTCAAATCTCCAAAATCTCCAACACAGACCCTCAAACGACCTACTTGAACCAGGGCGAACGTGCCGAGCATTCACGTATCATAAAGCATAAAGGTCATCATGCTCGTTTATGGAGCCGAGGCGACAGTGCCACGCACTCTCGTGAGTCGGGGCGAACTTGGCCCAGCACTCACATGTCATGATGCCATCCCAGCACAGCTACTTATGTCTCCACTAAGCCAAGTCAGTCCATGGGCAAACCGACCCACCGAATCCAGCCAACCTCGGATATATACATATTATCATATATGCGCACGAAATATTCAGCTCGGGAACCTGTGAACGAGGTCAAACGGGCACGAACAGAGTCGTTAGAATCATATGCATAAAAACTGATCTCAAACACTTGAAAATATACAAAAGGTTCACTTTTGAAATCAAGTAGTTATTCTTTTATGAAATTTTGCCAAAACCTCTCAAACTCGCATTTAGAGGTAATTTTAGAACAAACGGACTTATAGTTTTCCAATTTTCTAACTCTAGCCAAATGAACACTATTCATGGGTTCAAAACTCAACAGTCAAAGAAGGAATAAATTTATAGTAAAATTGGCCAAACATAAACGTATATTATTTTCAGACTCAATTTGTACAAGAAAGGAACTTTTCAAACGTATAACG
>JAOTQJ010083348.1:0-12445 GCA_025642045.1 Solanum sejunctum
CTCCACCATTTTTCCTGAGATTTAACAACCCACCCACCCACCCACCCGGGATCCAATAATTGAGTAGATCTGTTGTGTGTTCTGGCATGGTATTAGTTTCCTCGGCTTCATTGCATAGAGAGGACCACGAAACACTGTTAAAGCCTCTCTTCTTTAATCTTTCATGAGTAGAACAAGCTTTCCTTGCCACCTTCCAGGAGAAACGCGCCACCTTGGTCCTCCATATCTGATTCCAGAGACCATTCTTGCAACCTTGTAGCTCTTTCCCTTCCTTGGTATATGATCTGCTAACTGATAGTATCCCATCTCTGCTATGTTTCTATCTGATTGAGTCTTCCTCCATTGTTGTCCCTGTAAACCCATCCAATATATTTTTTTGAGAGAGTAAACCCATCCAATATTTGTAATAAAGCAGTGCCTCTCCTAATCTCCCAATCATTAAGGGATCTTCTAAACACAATGCTCCATCCCTGCTGGGACCAAACATCAGCCACACACTCTTCTGGATTAGTACTCAGGGAAAAGAGGTCTGGAAACAAAACCATGACTCATTACCAATCCAGATCTCCTTCCAGAATGAAGTTTTGGTTCCATTTCCCACTTTGTAATTAATGTTTTTGTTTAGATTGGGTCACAAATTCTTGATGGTTCTCCACACTAGAACTCCATAGGTGCTATTCACTAGGTTGGAACACCAATTTCCATCCATACCACATTTGTTTACTATCACCTCTGTCCACAGAGCTTGTGTTTCATTGGTAAACCTCCATAGCCACTGAGAGGAGGCAAGTATTTTGTGATCTCAGATTTCTATTACCAAGTCTACCAGACTGCTTGTGAAGATGTACAACTTCCACCTGCCATTTAACCAAACGTAAGCCCTTTTCCCCGTGTTTCCAACCACAAAAAGTCTCCTTACCTTGTCAAGTCTTTCCTCCACCTTAGCGGGGATGGGAAACAGTGACATTACATAAAGTAGGCAAAGCGCCCAAATCAGAGTTTATCAAAGTAACTCTCCCTCCCAGTGAGATGTCTTGGGCTTTCCAATTAGCCAATTTCTTTTCAGTCTTCTCAATGATGCCATCCCATATTTCTACCTCTTTGTGTTTGTGTCCCAACGATACCTAAATAGGATTTTGGAAGCTGCTCCACTCTACACCTCAAATATTTGCACACTTTTTAATTGACGAATCTCCTTAATAGGAAATATGCAGCTCTTCCTCCAGTTGACTGATAGCCAGAATCTGCCTCGAAAATCACCAAGGTCATCTCTCTGAATGTAATCTGATCTGCCTTTGCTTCACAGAATATGATTGTGTCATCAGCATATAACAGATAGCATATCTGCATCTCTCCCCTGAAAGATTTCCAAGCATGAATCCTCTTATCCACTGATTTTGAATAGCCACTTTCATCGTGCTATTGAAATCCTCCATAGCTAATATGAACAGGAAGGGGGGTAGTGGATCTCCCTGCCTAAGTCCTCTTTCAAATGGAAAAAAAAAAAGCATGTTCTCCATTTACTAAAATAGAGAACCTAACAGTTTTTATACAGAAACCAATCCACATCAACCATTTTTCCCCAAAACCCATCTGCTCTAGAATTCTAAGCAGAAATTCCCAGTTCACATGGTCATATGCCTTCTATATGTCCAATTTACACATAGTACCTAGGTCTTCTCCGTTAATTCACTTGTTATCAAAGCTGCATCAATGATCTGTCTTCCTTTGATGAAGGCCATTTCATGTTTATTGACTAGCTTGCTTATCACCCTTTTTAGTCTTTCTGCTAAAAGTTTGGCAATTATTTTGTAGATTCCACTTATCAAACTTATAGGTCTGAAGTCCCTTAATTCAACAGATCCCACTTTCTTATGGAGGGCAACATAGGTTGCATTCAGACTCTCTTCAAAAACATTTTGATCATGAAACTGATGCATTATATTCATGATATCTACCTTGAGGATTTCCCAGAAGCTCTGGTAGAAACTCATAGGGAAACAATCAGGGCCTGGGGCCTTGTGACTGGCACACAACTTGAGTGTTCCCAAAACTTCCTCTTCTTCGAACTGTCTCTGTAGCCAAACCTTTTCTTCTTCATTCACTCCTTCATATCCCTGCAAATTGAAACATGGTCTCCATTGCTCTGGTTTCTTATAAAGATTTGGATAATAGCTTACAATCATCTGCTTAATCTCCTCAGGTTCAGTGATAGGAACTCCTTCCACTTCTAGCTTTTCAGTTGTATGATATCTCCTGTGAGTTGTGGCAACTTTGTTGAAGTATTTGGAATTCTTATCTCCCTGTTTCAACCATGTACCCTTGACCTCTGTCTCCATGCTACTTCCTCATTCCTAGACACTTCTGCAAAATCATTTGTGAGATTGATTTTGTGAAGTATCTCATCCTCATTCAATGGTCTTTGTTCCTGGATTTCTTCAAGGTTCCCTTCCTGTGTTTCCGATTGCCTCTATTTTCAAGCCCCCATTCCTTTAGTTTTCCTTTCAACATCTTTAGCTTTGTGGCCAGTGTATAAGAAGTTGTACCCATGACTGAAAAATGTGTCCACCATTCCTCGACTCTCTTTGAAATCCTCCACTCCCATCCCCCATCATTCAAACTTAATATAGGTTTTCCTTGGAGCTTATTCTCCACAATGCAAAACTAGAGGGTTGTGATCAAAACCTACTCTAAGGCGAGCACTCTGTCTGATCTGTGGTAACACTTGTTGACTACAATATAGGAACCTGTCTATTCTTGAAGCTGTTGTGTGGTCCCCCCCTCGGGTTCCAAGTAAAACATCCTCCACATAAAGGAGGATCAAATAATTCCTTCTCCTTAATCCAATCAGTGAACTCTGACATTTCCGCGGATAGAATAAGATTGTCAGTTCTCTCAACCGGATACCTAGTGACATTGAAGTCGCCACATGCGACCCATAGCCCATCACAAAGATCATTAATTGTTGTTAGCTCCTCCCATAGTTCCCTTCTGATCACTCTGTTACAATCAGCATAATCAACACTCAGAAACCATACCCCTTTTATCCCCCCTCCCATTCAACCCCTTCACATTCCAAGATATTATTTTTATCTTCATCCAAGCATCAAGGGTGGTTCACCTTCTTTTGACCTAATAGCCCCCTTTTTAATCTACCTTCATAAATAGATCAATGGCTATTTTATCACATCCTTCAAAGGCACCACCCAAACATCTTGTTGAATTTTAGAACGTTGGTTTGCACCCAGATAGTAGCCTTGTCCTCGATTTCCTGTTTCTACAATGTTTCTTCCATCCAAATAGGTACTGGCTCCTCATATACTGTAAAGTGTCCCGCTGACATCTTCCTTTGTTCTTCTTGAGTCTCCTCACTACTATCATGCACATCTTCCATAGAGAGGGAACAGTTATTTTCTTCTCTTGTTCCTTTACTTTGCATGTTAATTTTCATCTGCTCTTCACTTGAATTCTGGCTTCCATGTGTTTTCTCCCTCTCCATTCTCATAACAGACTCCAACTCTGTTTTGTCAAGAGAATTGGGAGAAAAAGGAGTGTTCTGTTGATTTATCGGGGGAATGTTAAAATGGGCTCAACGCATATCCCTTTAATGAAATTTAGGCTATCAAAGATTTGGGCCTTAAAAAGGGCCACCACAATTCCCATAGAATTGCTACCCTTCAGGATAACTGTTATTGTGTGGGTCCAGTCCATGCATATGTGTTGACACATGGGACGTGTGGCTCCCACCAGTAGAAGTGCTAAAGACCTTGTTAAGAACCGCGGGACAAGCTTTTGAAATTTCTTTTCCCTATTCTCATTTGTCTAGGGATAGCAATAGGGCGGGTTTAGAGCTATGCTGGGCAGGGCACGTTTAAAGTTACTGTGGGTGGGGGGGTTGAAGTAACTATTTTAAACTAATAATGCAGGCAGTTTTAAAGAACCCCATAGGAATACGACGAAAATTTAATTTTGTAATTAGTAAAAAGTAGAGATATAAACTTTTTATATTAAATATTGACTTTAATTTTTTTCCTAAAATTTAAACTAGACATGTCCGATAAATCGTTAGTTGTTGAAATGTTAATTAGAGGTTTTTAATTAAAGATTAAGAAATAATTGTGAAATATCAACTAATTAAAAATAATTAATTAGCGAAGAAATTAAAAAGATTATGAATTTTTATTTTTCATATTAAATTCAATTAAATACAAAAAAAACTCAAAATTTTAAGCGGGGCGGGTCTATGTAGGGCAGGGTGCATTGAAAATGAAAAAAAATCATCATGCAAGGCAGGGCGAGAGGCGGGTTAAAAAATTTGCAGGTTGAACTGAACCTACCCCGCCCCCATCCCTACATTTGTCCCCATTATGTGCAGATTAGGGTTTTTTGTAGCCTTTCCTTTCTGTCTCCTTGTAATGCCGTATCAATTATTGGGCTCTACTCTTCCTTCCTCTTATACGTGGTCGGAGCTTCAGCCCACAGAGGCAATGTAAATATCAGTTCGCCATTACTAATCTCCACAGAGGAAGGGACCTTGTCTCTGTCCTTGCACTCGAACTCGAGCCCATTGGAGATGGTTTTTTAGTTGAGTCTCTTCCTTCGTCTCCCGCCATCCTTTACATAGGTCTCCAATTTGTTTCATCACTTCGTCATTCCAAACCTACGGTGGTAGACCTAGGATACGAACCCAAAACTATTCGAAGTTAGATTCAACCGAAAAAGCTCCTACCCTTAGTGTCCACCATTTTACAAGCAAGAGGTGATTTTTCCCGACTCTAGTCTCCATGAGTGTGTGCTCTGCATCTCGTCTCGATGAAAATCAAATAGGAATTAGGTTCCGTTCATGACATAGATTTGCCGATTGTGGATGCCCATCCATGCCTGTTCCACACCAAGCTTATAACATCATTTCTAGCAGGTAAATCCTCGCACCCTTGGAATCTTCCTACAAACGCCTACTAGGAGGTCCTTTTTCACCTTCAGAGAAAGCCACCGAAGTCGTGCTCTGTTCTCCACCACTCTATTTCTTTCTTTGTAATATTTCTTTATAGCTATCCTTTCCCTCGAGTCCCATAGAAGTGGAACCTCCTTGCTCTATAATAAACTCTTGTAATCCTGTCTTCTGATTAATAAATTTGTCTATCTTTAAGACAAGTCCACCTTATCCTTCATTAAAAGAGTTCTCAGTGTTCTAGCCTTGCCATTTACTGAAATGGCAAACTTCCCATATTTATTGAACTTTAAGGTACAATAAATGTTGGTAGTTTCATCTTTACATTTCCAAGTCTTAAACGACTTCCCTTTAATGGTTGAAGCTTCTATGAGCCTACTACGTAACTATAGGAGTGCACCCCTGGCTAAGCTTCGTTCTTCTCATATAAAACCTTGCACTCTCCACCCAGTCGTACCAAAAATTTGTGGTAGATCTGATTTCAGTAAGATCATAGAATTTCCCCCCTAACTTGAAGTAGATCCTTTTATCCATGCAAATGATTTGGAAGAAAAGAAGGATTGAAAAGGGAGGAGAACAAGAAGGAAGTTTCCGACAGAGGAAGTCAATTGGAAAACGAAGCCTAAGACTAGAAGGGTCATTAGGTCGAACTCTCCATATTCGTGCCTGACAACATTTTCTTAGGGTCCTTACTACCAACAATAAGATTTTCTTCCACTTGAGCTAATAAACTATATTTACACCAAAAGTAAAATGAAGCTAAACACTTCATTTTGACATCCTGGAGACTACTTTGTACATTTTCAAAGCTCCTATTGTTCCAGTCTTTTTGAGATTGGCTACCAAATGTATGCTGGGATAATCTTCCATCTCTCCCTCCTCTATGGCATTTCCATACCTATTCCAACTACTAAATACTCCTATAATACATCTTAGTTTCACCCACTGATTCCCTTTAGGCTAGTGAACATTCCCCATAGTTAATCTATTCATTTACACCGTAAGAAAGGATGGTTGCTTGCCTTGGCTTGTTCCCCACACCAATAACACCTAGAGGCCAACTGATAACCTCTCTTATTCAAGTTCTCATGTGAGAGAACAGTTTCTTATGCCAAGAACCAAGTAAAATAGTTCACTTTGTAAGGCATCTTAAGCTTTTGTATCATCTTCCATAGCCAGTCTTTCTCCTGTTCCCCTATCTTATTGAGGGCTTTATAAGCAGACTTGACTAATAAGCCACCTTTGTTGTCCTCCTACCATAACAACACATCACTTTCTTCGACAAAAGTTGTGTAAACTGCTAAGTAATTGTGCAATTCTCTCACGTTTACAATCTCCCATTCATTTAGATGTCTACTTAACCCTAGGTTCCAACCTGTCCAATTCATATATCAGCTACAATTGCCTGTTGCCCTAGGCATAGCTAAAATAGGACAGGAGGATCTTGTCTCAAAACTATTCTACCATTCCACTCAGCTTCCAGAAAGGCAGTCTTCCTACCATTTCCCACCATCACTCTGGTTCTTGTATCACTGGCCATGGATTTCTACTGTACCTTCCTATAGTGCAGTTATATGGTGTAATTACTTGTGTTGTCATCCACTGTCCTCCATCCCATATTTAGCCGTTAATCACGTCCTTCCAGAGTATGCCATCTTCATTTGCAAGCTTCAATAACCATTTCAACATCAAGCTTTGGTTTTGTTTTTTCAAGTTCTTGATACTTAGGCCCCTTGTTTCCTTGCTCACTATAAATTCCTTCCACTTGACTAAGTGAAACTTTTTCTTGTCTTCATTGCCTTGCCATAGGAATCTCCTCCTTAGAGCATCAATACATTTGGATACAATAGTTAGCATAGGAAAACAGACATCATACATCATATAGGAGGGAAAAGCATCAAATACACTATTAACTAGTGTCAGTCTGCCTCCTAATGATAAGTATTGGCATTTCCAATTAGTAAGCCTCTTCTCACACTTATGCAATACTCCATTCCAGAACCCTTTTGATTGGCTTTTATCCCCCGAGGCATGCCTAGACAGGTAGTCGGAAAAACACCAACCTTTCCACCTAAAGTATTAGCTAGCATTCAATTGCATTCACTGTGTTGATAGAATAACACAACTCTTTAACACTGCTTCAAGTATGGCAGAGATCACCCTCAACATCTTGATTCGGTCATGTGCTGCCTCACAAACTACTAAGGTACCATATGCATATTGAATGTGTGTAATCTCCATATTATTCAAGTCACCAACTTGGAAGCCCCTAATCCTATTCTACTTCCCTTTGTTGTGTTAATTAAATTGCTCATGCCTCCATTGCAATAATGAATAAAAACAAAGATAAAGGATCTCCCTGAGCTCTCTGTGAGAGGGAAAAAACCATTACGAGATCTATTAATTAGTATAGCAAACTTGACAATGCTAATACAATATTTAATCCAGCCAATCCATTTGCTTCCAAATCCCATTTTACCAAAGCATCTGGATGAGGTAATTCCAATTTAGATGGTCATATGCTTTTTGGATATGCAGTTAGCATACAATCCTAAGTTTGCAACTTCTCTGCCTTGATTCTATACATTCAATTGCTATTAATAGAGCATCCGTAATTTGCATCCATTTGATGAAGGCGGCCATTTGTTGTCTATCCACTAGATCATGGATCACCACCTTTAATCTTTCTGCCAGGATATTAGCAATAATTTTGTATATTCCCCCAATCAGGCTAATAGGTCTAAAGTCGGTCAATTCCATTGGGCCCACTTCTTTGGGTTTTAGGGCCAAAAAAGTGGAATTGAAGCTTTTTTTCAACATAGCTTCTTTTATGAAAGTTCTGTATAGTTGCTACCAGTTCCACCTTGATGTTGTCCCAACATTGTTTGAAAAACTCCATTGTGTAACCATCTGGACCTAGAGCCTTGTCCCCATCACATGCATTGATGCCTTCCAAGATATCAGGTTTAAAAGAAGCCTCCACAACATATGTTTTTTTGCTTTCAGTAATCTTAGGGCAATTTATCATCACTAATTGTGGTCTCCACTCCTCAAACTCTGCATAAGGATTCTCATAGAAGGCACTATTTCTCTCTTTATCTCCCCTATCATCACCCCTTCCACTTACAGCTTGTCAATGGTGTTAGATCCTTTATGTGCATTAGCAGTTTTATCTAGTGTTCTTGTCTCCCTTTATCAACCAGATAGCCCTAGACCATTGTCTCCAAGCAATCTCCTCTTTTCTAGAAATCTCTTCAAATTCATTGGTGAGGGTCAATTTGGATGTTATTTCCTTCTCATGTAAATCTTCGTGCATACTCCCCCCGCCCCCTATTTAGATCCAAATCCATCACCACCATGTCCTCTATGAACTCTGATAAGTCAAACATTGCTTCACTGATTCTGTGGAGTATTTCTTCACTGAGGGATGTCTAGTTGTGTTAAGAGTCACTATTTTGAACCCAGGTCCTATATTAAACCCCTATCTCCCCAGTCTCTTCTCCCTCCACTCGTCATTTTGTTAAATTCTAGTCAAAAACATATTTTTCCCTATGAAGTTGCAACACACACAGAACATGCTAACACTACTAACCACTCCTTCCCAGTTCCTCTTATCCCACATAAAATGATGATTCCTCCACTAGTTCCACTTGCCTCTAGTTGCACAAAATTGACCCCATTCCCCCCCTCTCCCCGACTTCTTTCACCAACTCTACAATGTTACTTTGTACCAGTCTCTTAGAGGCATACAATGTTGCCTTCCAAATTCTAAGGATATTCCTTACTAATGCCTTCTTTCTCCCACAATTTAACCCCTCATGTTCCAACAAGCAGTTTTCAAATTCATTGATCTTGGATTGGAAGGTATCGCCCCCCTCCTCTTCTAGACCCACAACTCTAAAATTTGTTATCTAATTTTAGTCTCTTTGGTTCATTGGACCCTTCTTTTTAGCTATCACTTTTGTTTCCCCATTCTATTGTTTATTGCTATCAATCTTCTTAAATAAATCTTTTGCCTTCTCCTCGCAGTCTTTGAAGTCAACACCAAACTCTGCACTTAACTTTATGATGTACGACTGAATCATTCAAAAGTGTTCACTTCCTAATCGCTATCTTCTGTTGGCATCTTCATGTTATCTGCACAACTTCCTTTTCTATTAGATTCACAATTTGGAATTGATTGCCTAGCTGTATTGAAATTAGCTTGCCTTCACTTGCTCATTGTTTCTCTCATGTCCAAAAGCATTGAGAATGCCTTCGCTTCCTTACCAATTTCCTCTTTCTCCCACAGTTCACTTACATCCAGTATTAATACCCTTAACCAATCAAATATCCCATTGAGAATTAGTAGTTTTTCACAAGATGATGCAAATACCAAAATATACCAGAACACTCACCCCCTCTTCCTGAAAAATGATTTAAGCTTGACTTATTTGTGTGATGATCCATGCTAAATTGATTGAACATCATCTACTATACTTTTTGCTAAGAGTTAACACCAGAAACAATATACAAAAACTTTCCTGCATGAAAGACTAGATCAAGATTCATGCCTCACCCACATTATTTCCATTGTCTTCTCAGCCATGAACTAGATCTAGACGAGCCAAAACAATTGACTGCACTATTGAAGAAATATGAGGCCCAAGCTTCATTTAGAATGTACAAGAACATATCATGTGATCTCCATTCTGCCATCTCCACCTCAAAAAACAAGCACCAAAAAAATGAAGCATGATCAACACAAACTCAAGGTAGACAAAGGCTCGGTGATAGGTAGTTTGCTTAGTTGTTTTTATCTTTTTTTGTTTTGTTTTGGGGGGGGGGGGCTACTTCTGAGGCATTTACTCCATCAAACTGACCTTTTTTTTTAATGGTAGCATCAATCCAACCTCCATACACCAAGGCTATTCCTCCAACAACTGGCTACATCTGAAACTTCATGAATCTTCTTCCACTTCGTTGACCATTGTCATATCCTTTATATCGAAATGACATTTCCTTCACGGATTTGTATATGAACCTATTTTAGGTGATTGAAAATCAATAATATTATATGTTAAACCATCTTCAACACTAACAACTCGAAGCCAAATACTTAAGGCTACAAACGTGTAGCTCCACCTATGTGTTTTACAGGATGATCATATTTTTGCCTATTGCAACAATATACATACACCAAGTTTCGAGCTATCATTTTGTTGAATACGCACGTCCTCAAGTGTGCAATTTGCGATTAGAACTTCTTAAATTCATTGGGATTTAGAACAAAGGAAACTTTAAACATAAGCTCGACATTGGAAATTTTGAAAATGCATGTGAGTTTAAGCTTGTCCATCATTTGTCTTTTTTAAAAAAGAAACACTACTAGCAAATATACTCCATATGCATGCGCGCACACACCAAATTTGAAGAATGTATAGTGCCTACCTTTATGGAAGATTTCTCAAAGGGTTCTGTGGTGGCAAAAGATTTAAGGGACTAATGTCTGCCAGTAATCCTTTTAAGAACAAAAAACTAATTAATGAAGGACTCAAAAATTACTAATGAAGGAAACCAAAAGAACACATATATAAAACAAATAAACCAGAAAGTAGAAAAACTTACAAAAAGAAATGATTTTCTCCAAAAATAAACCAATCCTCTTTACAAAGAGGAATCTTGTAGGTACACAAAAAGCATAGCTTCTTTCACACTTCAGAAAATCATTTTCTACAGTAAGGATAAGAGACTACTTCTCAAGTGTACAAAATAATTTTTTACTCCTTCAGAAATTATCCTATTTCTCTCCCTATAAACTGCTAAGTGCTAGGTGAGCCACATAACACGCCCAGATCTTCTCTCTTGACTACTAAGTGTCCAACTGAACATAGGTTCCATTACAGTGCATGGAATCACCCATGGAAGACCAAACTTGGAAGCTAAAATGGACGACTAGTGAGGTTAACTTTACACAGTGCAGGATGAGATATTTTCCCAATAAAGTCAAAAGAGTTCCATCAAATAACTAAAACTCAAGCCAGTGCATGCTGTAATAGCTGGTAAATGTCGAGGAACCAGTATTATCTCTTTGACGCATATATAAGTAGACCATTCCTTATCTATTAAAGAAACAATGATAATCTGCATTGCATTCTCCTTATCTTTCTTTGCTTTAAGATCAAGCAGTAGAAATTAACATCATCTTAATACTTAGACCAATAAAATTAATTAACTACATATTGTACTCCAGTCCACCTCAATTGGTTTATTATCCTGTCCAACAATTTAACCCGGTATCTTATCCTTGTTCAAACAAACCCAACCTTAACTATCAGTTTCATAACTTGATTCCTTCAGTTAAGCAAGACATGATTGAATGAGTTAAAAATTTACAAATAAACTGAGTAGTAAGACACTAAATTTATATTATGAATTACGTAAGTTAACAAAAACTAACAAGAATGGGCAACAACCACAAAAAGTCGCTGATGCATACTCCAATATGTACAGTATTTGTATTTTTTTTCAGTAGGTGTAAAACCGAAGATAATAAGAAGAACAATCTGAAAATCAAAGAGAAAGGCCACCAAAATATACAAGAAACAGATTTACCAGTTTCGGCCAAGGACTTCTTCAGCACGGTAACCTGTAACCATTTCAAAGACAGAATTGACATATATAATTGGATGGTCAGGTTCTAAAGCATCGGTGACAACAAAACCACAAGGCGCTGGCTGCAAAAGCGAGTCAATAGGAAAAGGCAAAGCGGCACCGCCACCACTCAACATAAACCCTAGCTTTTCCCCATCGTCTAATTCGTCCTCAATCACTTCATCTTCTTCTCCACTGAAATCCGAGTTGCTGTCCCACTCCATCACGAAATTCGCCCCCCTTGTATATCTTCTTCTTCTTCTTCACCCCATGCTCGGGATTTGAACTTGAATTGGAAAGCAAATGCTTCCTTTTTGGAAAAAATACCAATTTTGGGTTCGATTGTGGTTTTAGGGTTTTTAGAGAAAATAAAATGAGTGGTCGGCGAAATTGTGTTAAGAGTTTTTTTTAGGGAAAATAAAACAAGCGATCCACAGAGATGAAAGAATGTCTATTCACCGCCTTTGGTTATGGGTGTGGGTAGAGAAACAAAAAAAATCTTTTCGTCTTAGCTTAGCTTACCCGATACGCCCTCCTCCTTATTCCTCCTACCATTATTTATTACTTCCAAAATTACCAATTTAAAATTAGTAATCCTGCCATGTCGCGAAAAAATTTTGAATCTATAAAATTAAAAAATAATATTTATAAATAAAAACTGAAAACATTCATAACACCAGATGCTTCCTTGGTAAATATTATACATACAACAAAATATCTATAAGTAATCTAATAATGACTTATATATTTAGTTAATCAAAATATAATTATGCCAAACTTAACCATAGTACATTCTCGAGTTATTTTAAAATATCATGATCGAATTATCAAAATGAAAAACATATCATAGAATTTAGACAT
>JAOTQJ010083379.1:0-12444 GCA_025642045.1 Solanum sejunctum
GTAAGTGCCTTTATGTGCCAAGGAGGGATCTATGTTTCATGCAAAATAATACGAAATCAAGTAGCCTTACATACCTCACTATACGACCTCGTTATTACCTCTAGATAACCTTATCTTCCTCTAAATATTTTTCTAAAACATAGTAGGGGATAAAACTAGCATTATCAACCAATAGATACATCTTGACAGCCTAATCTCATAAAAATAACATATGGGTAGCAAGCGTATAATTGTAAACCCGAGCATATTCGTTCAGACTTTTCACCTCTAACTGTATTTTCTAATATACATTCTCATAATCATATCATGTGTAACCAATGTTAGTGCCATAACAGTCTTATAACAGCCCACAAACCACAATAAATAACAATTGTATGCAATATATAAATAGGTGACATAACGTTACATCCCTTCGCTACATTTTGACGTTGACAATACCAAACCTGTTCCAACTTTAACAAAACGGTCCTTAACACATCTATGCATAAAAACATACTTGAACAGTCTTAGAATAGTACCAAAGCAGTCATGAAGGACGTGAGGCAATAGCCTTCCATTCATCAGCCCACAAGTTCATACTAAGAACACAATTGCAATATCCTATAAGGACTCATTTTTTGGACTGTAAAAGTGGTGCACCTGTTGAGTTACATCACTAACAAACTAAACCATGTTAAAAACATAAGTCTCACTTCATAATTCAGACAACCAAGAAGAAAAAATCCCTTTGAACCACAAGAAAAGTTCACAACAATCCTTAGGACACATGTTGTCCAAAATTTTAGAACAAACATAACTAGCATATACTTCTTGTTTGTCATGGGATAAGTATAATAAATACATGGATAATTTCACTTCAATCCAAGACACCTTTCTTTTCATTTTCTCACTCGGCTCATGACTTTTCATTTCTTTCTTTCCCAACTAACCACCTTATTTTCATTACTTTATCGCAATAAAGGCCACCCTCAACTTAGGCTTTTAACCTGAGGTGAAGTATATTTCCCAAACCAGGGCCACTAATCGTAGCCAGCCTCACTTAGTCTTTTAGCCTCAATCAAGGTTCAGATGTTCAATGATAGATCAGGGCAAATATTAAGGTATTTCATAAAACAAGGCTAAGCTAGTTAGGTGTCAAGAAAGAATAAGTGTAAGAGAAGCTCAAACAATGGGAAAAAGGGGTCAACTATCATATTTGGAAGGTAATATAGGCACAAGTGGGCTTACTTAAAGAACAAAGGCCTATGATCCCTTCCAAATCAACCACATTAGAAAACCAACTTTAGAGTAACAAGGCATGTTTTGTGTCAAAACATAATATATGAATGCTGCAAAATAAGCTCACAACACACATGGCATCGCACACACAATCAAGTATAGACTCACAAGTCATGCTTCAAGTATCAACTTACCTTCTCATTATCTGAAAAAACATTACTAGATAATCAATATGCATGATTACACTAATAGCCAACAATCTCAAAAATTTGGAGGTTACTGAATTCTCAACAAGGTTTAAAAAGCATTTGAAAACTATGTACATGCCAAAAGACAATGCTAATATGTATCTACAAATTATCTACACTACCTAGACATGTCGGTTCAACTGAAAATTAAAACATCCATAATGAAAAAGAAGCATGGCAAGAAAACCTTGGGATCAAAAATAGGAAAAGTTATGGACTTGAGGTTACTCAGACTTCACGCTAATCCATAACTTCCCAAACCCCACCAAAATAAAATACTTTGTCCTCAAAGTAAAAACACATACCCAAGATAAATAACTAGAACATATATAGATACATTAAAAACCAACATTTCATAACCAAACATTAAAAAACAGAAGTAAAAACAACATTCAACACACAATATTTAAAAATATCTAGAACTAACAAAAAGAAAATATTTTCAAACAATGAGAACAAAGTATCCATAAATAGAAAGTAATGGTTGGGGTCAAAAAAAACAAACGTAATGGTTCTCAAGCACTGGCATCTGTTTGGTCCTGGGGTCCTGAGCTACGGTCTCCTGCTCTGAACTCTGGGCTGCAGCAGCATGTGAACTGCCCTCTTCATGTGTTGTCTGTTGCTCCTTCTCTCTCGGTATAGCTTCCATAAGCAGTGACTCCTGCACCACCTCCTTTGGTATCAGCTTATCCTCCCATGTTGCTGCCTCATTGTCAGTCCTCTCCCTCTTTTGACTTGCATCTGCGTCCTCACATTCGAGGGGAAAATTCCTAAGGACATGTGGGCGACCCTCAAATAAGTCAAATATATCATCACCCACTGGTATCACCTATAGGACTACAATTAGGGGAGACAAAATTTGCAACAAGTCGACCATAAATTTGGCTAATTCCTCTATCACTATGCTCATGTTTGTAGGTCAGGAATCCGTGAGCCTCTTCTAGATCCTCTCCTCGAAAGCGTCTACTTAGGCATCCACTACTTTGTCTCTCTTGTCTATCATACCATGAGCAAATGTCTTTACCCTCTCCTCGGAGGCCTAAACTGTCTAACTGATCCATGGTTTGATTTGGCTAGACAACCTCTGCAACTAGAGTTACATTGTAGATTCCCTATGCACCAGTGCCTAAAAAAGCAATAGTAGAGCTAAGAGAATCATCCTGTATAGTAGGTGATGCTAGCACAGGTATACTAGAGGATGGCGTCGACTCAATCTCAATAATGAGGATGGTTCTAAAGTAGCTGGAGAAGTACTAGTGGTGTATGGGGTCTACTACTGAGTATAAGGCTCAACAATGAATGGATCTGTTATGGGAGGAGATGTTGCTCGTTGTAAGGCCACCGGGTTGTCATGCCTAAAGTCGCATTAAGGGGGACTGGCATCCATTGCCGATGATGGTTGGGAGAACCAACTTATATCCATGCATTTGCTATACATATTATAAGGTATTTCTACATTTGACATACGTTTAAGAAAATACACAGTCATAACAAGCCAAAAGAAAATGCATATGGCTAGGTCATTGGGGCCACAGTGTTTAAAGTATGAGACATGACCATGCTTTAATTTACATAGTCTACAAAGCCTCTAGATAATGAAAAGTATCTAATAAGGATTGGGACAGGCCCCTTCTCGACTAACTATACAATATAAAAATATAAGCTCTAGAATCACAAAGCTCTGAAGTAACCTGGAGCTTGGTAACAACAGCTAGAGATCTTGTACTCCTACTGGGAGATCTACTAGCACCTGTAACGCATCATAAAATGCTGGTCTCCTGTAAGGGACATTATAAAGAGATAATGTTCTGAATATATAAGGCAGGAAATAGTTTATACGAAGCAATAACTCAAATAGAACTATGCACTAGTGTAGGATAAGAGACCATCTTCAGTTATACTGTGGGATCATGTACTTTATGTTCTTCTTATTACTTTACCTTTACTGTATAATTGGTGCACAACAAGTAATAAAAATGACCAGCTGATCAGTTGTAAATTTATATCGGGATCGGCCCTGACTAGGCTTTTTCCTTTCACCCCTTAGGCTTCCCCTTTGATAGGATTGACCTAGGCTAGGTGATTCTTCCACCCCTCGGGTCACCACCCATCAATAGGTAATATACTTTACTTTATCTTTCAATTACCTTTGAGATAATTCTTTTGGTGGTCATAATATTGGAGTTTTAGGACTGTAGATATAATATATGATATGTAAATAATCACAAAATACAACACCATAATGAAAGGAGTAGGTTACACAAATAATGAAATGCATAGGAGGTAGAACAACACATGAACATTATTTAGTAGAACAAACGCATGCATCTTGGTATCCAAGTATGTGTGCTGATTTGAAGGTGACTATGTATGGAAGCACATGAATATATGAGAGAGTTGAGATATGATTAATAGCATATGAACATGTGAAAGAGTTGAGACACGATTAATAGTAGGTGATAAAACTAGCATTATCAACCAATATATACATCTTGAAAGCCCAATCTCATAAAAACAATATATGGGTAGCAAGCATATAATTGTAAACCTGAGCATATTCCTTCAAACTTTTTGCCTCTCATTATATTTTCTAATATACATTCTCATAAACATATCATGTGTAAACAATTTTAGTGCCATAACAGTCTTATAACAGCCCATAAACCACAACAAATAACAATTCTATGCAACATACAAATAGGCGACATAACGTTACATCCCTTCGCTACATTTTGACGTTGAAAATACCAAACCTATTCCAACTTTAACCAAACTGTCCTAAACACATATATACATAAAAACATCCTTGAAATAGTCTTATAATTGTACCAAAGAAGTCATGAAGGACGTGAGGCAATAGCCTTCCATCCATCAGCCCACAAGTTCATACTAAGAACACAATTGCGATATCCTATAAGGACTCACTTTTTTGGACTGTAAAAGTGGTGCACCAGTTGAGTTACATCACTAACAAACTAAACCTTGTTAAAAACATTTGTCTCACTTCATAATTCAGCCAACCAAGAAGAAAATAATCCCTTTAAACCACAAGAAAACTTCACAACAATCCTTAGCACACATGCTGTCCAAAATTTTAGTACAAACATAACTAGCATATACTTCTTGTTTGTCATGGGATAAGTATAATAAATACATGTATAATTTCACTTACCTTAGCCATCAAGTTTAAGGTTTACTTCAAGAACCATAGAGGGTTGTGTAGGCTGCTTTGTGAAGTGAAATAAAGAGAGAAAACGAGTTTTTAGGAAAGCTGAAAATTTGTTCTAAATTGAAATGAATTAACGAGCTGTTTTTGAGCAGTTGTAAGGATTCTCTTTGGCTGAATTTCTTTTGAACTTTTCACCACATATTAAAAAATATTAATGAAATTGTATTGCAGTCTTGGCTGCCCAATTTTTTAATTCTTCTTCACTTAGTTGGGGCCCAATTAGCCAAGTGGATTATGGTGTACTTGGGCCCTTTTATTTTTCATCTTTGGATGAAAATGAAGTACATTTATGATGCCAAAATATTAGCTACAGTTGCACCCTTAACATGGACTTTATTCATAATTGGACTTGGACAAATTCGACGTTGAGCCTTGTCTCCGTTTAGCAAGCAAATTTAAGCTAAGCAAGTAGGTGACTCACCTGCTAGCTTCTTAAGTCCTACAAGAACCTCAATTCTCTCACTTTGTTTATGGTCGTGATTGCCTCAATTTGACACAAAACATGTACACACTCGATCCCTTTTAAGCGTTAGATGCACATATCGCCTTATAACATTAGATATTTGAAGAACTTTTAAAAATAGGTGCTAATTTGAGCAAACCATATCATGTTTTACTTGTATAATACTAGGTTTGTAAGATCCGGGGTGTTACATCCTCTCCCACTTAGGAAAATTCGTTCTCGAATGTTATCATTATTGGATAGCTTAACCAAGTTTAAACCTTTACTTACATAAACTTTTGACAACACACTAAGTATTCAGTCACATGTACCTATTAGTGTCCCAATTTTGCATGTTGGACTCCCTCTTTTGCTTTAAATAAGTAAGGGTATTTTGCTTTCAGCGTGTCCTTATCCTCCTATGTTATTTCTTATGCTTGCTGGTTTCTCTAAAGTACTTTTACTGAAGCTTTTTCCTTATTTCTTTGCTTCTTAACTTGGAGATCTAGAATAGAAATACGTACCTCTTCATATGTGAGATTTTATGTAACCTTCACGTATTCAACAAGAGTGATACTTGATGTCACCTATGCATTTTCGAAACATTGAGACATGATCAATTGGATGAACCATTGAAAGCTCTTGGGGTAGCTCTAGTTCACATGTAACCTGCCTAAACCTCTTAGTAACTTTATATGGACCTATGTAACGTGGGCTTATTTTTTATTTCTTATCAAATCTCATAACCCCTTTCATTGGAGACACCTTTAAAAATACACAATCCCCTACTGAGGATTCCATTCCTCTCCTTCTAGCATTCGCATATGCTTTGTGATGACTTTGGGCTATTTCTAGCCGTTGTTGTATTACCTTAACTTTTTCCATGGCTTGTTGCACTAGATCTGGGCCAAGCAAGGTTATTTCACCCACTTTAAACCATCCAATTAGCGACCTACATTTCCTCCTATATAAAGCTTCGTAAGGTGCTATCTTGATACTAACATGGTCGCTATTATTATACACAAATTCAATAAGTGGCAAATAGTCCACCCGACTATCTTTAAAGTCTAATGCACAAGCTCGCAACATATCTTCAAGTGTCTAAATGGTGTGTTCTGCTTGACCGTCCATTTGAGAGTGGAAAGTTGTTTTCAAATTCACTTGTGTCCCTAAATTCCTTTGGAAGGACTTCCAAAACTTTGTAGTGAATAAAGCTCCTCGGTCAAATATAATGAAGATTGGGACTCTGTGTAGCCTAACTATCTCTTTAAGATATAGCTTGACATACTCTTCAGCCATATAGTCACTCTTAACTGGCAAGAAGTGTGCTGACTTTATGAGTCTGTCAACTATTACCCATATGTAGTCAAACTTCTGAAATGATTGAGGTAAACCGATAACAAAATTCATATTGATCATATCCTACTTCCATGTTGGAAGCTCTATAGACTGCATATAACCTCCTGACTTTTGGTGTTCTACTTTCACTTGTTGGAAATTTGGACATTGAGCCACAAATTCTGCAAGATCCTTTTTCATGCCTACCCACTAAAACATTGCCTTCAGGCTATGGTACATCTTAGTTAATAATGGATAGATGGAATATCAGGAATGATGGGCTTCTTACATTATCCTCTTTCTTAATCTATTAATATCAGGCACATATAATCTATTTCGGCAATAAAGTACTCCATTTTGTGTAAGGTCAAAGCCCTTTGTCATACCCTGACTTACCTTATACTTAAGTCATTGTCAATAAGGATCCTAAAACTATTTTGCTTTTACCTCTGTTACCAATGAATACTCCCCAACATTACGCACAACAACCCCTTCCTTTAAGGTTTCAAGAAGGCAAACTCCCAAATTAGCTAGTTATCGTAGATCCTTAGCCACTCCTTGACTTACCACAGCTTGATCACCAGTATTCATGATTACCTTATGACTCAGAGCATTGGCTACCACCTTTGCCTTCCCAAGGTGGTAAAGTCTGTCAACGTCATAATCATTTATTAGCTCTAGCCATTCTTCGCTATCTTAAATTTAGGTCTTTCTGCTTATAGATGTATTGCAAACTCTTATGGTCAGTATATATGTCAACGTGAACCCTATACAAACAGTGGTGCCATATTTTTAGAGCAAACACAACTACTGCTAGCTCATAATCATGTGTTGGATAGTCTTTTTCATGTGGTCATACCTGTCTAGATGCATAAGCAATTACCCTACCATGTTGTGTTAGTACATACCCTATGCCAACTCTTGAAGCATCGTAATTCACTGCATATCCCTCGGTGCCTTCTCGAAGTACTAGGACAGGTGCAGAAGTTAGCTTATTTTTTAGCTCCTATAAGCTCCTTTCACATGCATCATTCCATCTGAACTTGGTTGCCTTATGTGTCAACTTTGTTAGAGGGGCAGAAATAGAAGAAAAACCTTCACCAAACCTCCTGTAATAACTTGCCAAACCTAGGAAGCTTCGAACTTCCGTGGATGTTGTTGGTCTTGGCCAATATTTCACAACCTCTATCTTTTGTGAATCAACCCTTATTCCTTCATCAAACACAATATGACCGAAGAATGCCATTGATTTTAGCCAAAATTCACATTTAGGAAACTTTGCATACAACTGTCGATCACGAAGAACCTGTAACACTTATCATAAGTGATTTGTGTGGTCCTCTTTTGATCTTGAATATACCGAAATGTCATCTATAAATACTATCATGAACATATCCAAGAATGGCTTAAATACCCTATTCATCAGATATATAAACACTATTGGTGCATTCGTCAGCCCAAATGACAGAACAAGAAATTCAAAGTGACCATAGCGTGTTCTGAAAGTAGTCTTAGGTATGTCTTTCTCCTTTACCCTTACTTGGTGATAACCTGATCTCAAATTAATTTTTGAAAAGCATTTAGCACCCTGTAACTGATCAAATAAATCATCAATCCTGGGAAAGGGGTATTTATTCTTAATTGTCACCCTATTAATTTTCGATAATCGATACACATTCTCAAGGTGCCATCCTTTTTGCGTACAAATAACACTGGTGCACCTCAAGGGGACACACTAGGTCTTATAAAACCCTTCTCCAATAAGTCTTTTAATTGCTCTTGTAATTCACACAATTCTACTGGGGCCATTCTATATGGAGGGATGGAAATAGGTTAAGTTCCTACAAGTAAGTCAATACCAAAATGTATTTTTCATTTTGGAGGTAAGCCTGGAAGTTCTTCAAGGAACACATCAACGAATTCATTCACTACTGGAATTGATTGAAGAGTTGGTGATTCTGAATTTGTATCCCTCACTCTAACTAAATGACATATATACCCCTTAGATGTCATCTTTCTGGCCTTGAAATAAGTGATAAACTTACTCCTTGGTGCCCCAATATTGCCTTCCCACTCAAAAACTGCCTCTTTTGGAAAGTGAAAGTACACTCTCTTAGTTCGGAAATCTATGGTGGCATAGTAAGAATCTAACCAATCTACACCTATTATAACATTAAATTACACCATTTATAGCTCAATAAAGTGAGCTAATGTGTCATGGTCACAAACAGTTACTACACAATCATAATAAACCCTTTTAGTCATAATAGATTCACCGGTTGGTATGAACACTTCAAATAGTTTGTTCAATAATTTGGGTGTTCTCTTAATCTTCCTAGCAACTAGTGGAGTAATGTATGATAGTGTAGAACTAGGGTCAATTAATGTATATACATTATGTGTAAAGATGGATAATGTACCTGCGACCACATCAGGTGAAGCTTCCAAATTTTGCTGATTCCCTAGAGCATTAGTGCTATTCTGGACTTTGCTAGAACTACCTGCACCTCTAACACCTCTACCATAACCAATAGGTGCTTATTGATCCCTACCTAATGGTGGAACTGACAATGATGATGCAAAAGCTGACCCAGTAGGTTATGTTATATCACCCATACGTCTCCTCGGGCAATCTTTTATCATATGCCCTAGCACACCACACTAATAACAAACATTTGTCCCCACACGACATATACCTAAATGACTTCTTACACACTCTCTACAAGGTTTCCTAGGAGTCATTTTCCAACCTGATGAATATCCTATTGTTCGTGTACCTTGTCCCTCACCTCTTTGACCAAATTGATTACTTCTAGAACCCTAAAGTTGTGGTGGAGCACTGGCTAGAGAGTAGGAGGAGGATGACCTAGGTGGTCTATTAAAAAATCGAGGCCTAATCACCTTCGGGTGGTGTAAACTGCCCTATAGATTTGGCCCTTTTGGACTATGCCCTTTCCAACTCTTGTTTTCTTCTCCTTTCCAATTTTTGTGCAAAAGCTTGCATTCTTGCTATATCTATATCTTTGTTCAAGAAAGCAATGTTACAGTCTCTGACCAAATACGTATCCAATCTATCCACGTATCAATAAACTCTATCTACAATAGTAGCAACTATATTAAGAGCATACATGGCCAAGGAATTAAATTGAAGGTTTTACTCCTACACAGTCAAATTCCCATGGTGGAAGTTGAAGAACTAATCTGCATGGGCCTATCGGATCTCTAATGGCAAGTAATGGTCAAAAAATGCCTCTGTGAACTCCTTTCAGGTAGTTGGGGGTGCATCTATACCCTTAGATTGCTTCAAGCTTCATGCCATAATATAGCCACACCCTTTAACCTATATCTCACTAACTCGACAACTTCTATACCACTCACATGTATAACATCTAATGTGCGCTGAAGCTAATCAATAAAGTCTTGGGGATCTTTATTATTATCTGACTGGTGAAGGATGGAGGGTCAAAATTAGGGAAATCACGTATCCTTGTGCCAGCTGCCCTATACACACCACCTGCACCAATAATCGGGCCTTCTTATCTTTGACCTTGGCCAGCAACTATATGAGTCAATAGTTTGACTACATTTCTCAGATCCTACACGATAGCATCAATAGGTGGTTCTGGGAGAATTTTACTACTTTTGTGTTCATCAGGAAATGGAGGAGTTGGAGATGCCTATGACAGAGACTCCTCTTGAACCTCATTTCATTGTCTCACCTGACTAAGTATACCAACCACTACTTCTACTCCCTTTCCGTTACCTTTGTTTTGCCTAGTTTCTTGTATACGTGCTGTACAAAACAATTTAGGGGTTAGACATAATCCACCTATTACACTTAACTCTATGGCACGATATAAAGAATAAAAAAAAAGTAACCACTTCTAAATACCACGTAGCCTCTTGCTTATAAATGTGGTGCAAAACATATCGATAAACAAGATTCTAAATAGATAAGGCTTTTTAGACTCCCTAGGATGACCCGCTCTACTACCACTTTGGTCATGCCCAAAGTCCCATTAGAGTGGACTGACACCCAATGATAATGTGGCTCGGGAGAACCAACCTATATCCACGCGCTTGCTATACACATTATAAGGGATTTCTACATTTGACATGCCTTTAAGAAAATAAATAGTGATAACAAGCCAAAAGGAAATGCATATGGCTAGGCCACTGGGGCCGCGGTGTTTAAAGTACGAGACATGATCATACTTTAATTTACATAGTCTACAAAGCATCTAGATAAGGAAAAGTATCAGATAAGGGTAGGGACAGGCCCCGACTTGACTGACTATACAATACAAAAATATAAGCTCTAGACACACAAAGCTCTAAAGCAACCTGGAGCTTGGTAATAGCAGCTGGATATCTTGTACTCCTATTGGGGAGATCTACTAGCACCTGTACCTGCAGCATGAAATGTAGGTCCCCCTAAGGGTCGTCAGTATAAGATAATGTACTTAATATGTTAGGCAGAAAATAATATTATGAAGTAATAACTCAAATAGAACTATGCATTAGTGTAGGATAAGATACAACCTTTAGTTATACTGTGGGATCATGTACTTCAGGTTCTTTTTATTATTTTTCCTTTACTGTATAATCTGTGCACAACAAGTAATACAAATGATCAACTGATTAATGGTAAATCTATAATGGGATTAGCCCTGGCTAGGATTTTCCTTTCACTCTTTGTGCTACCGCTCGTGATAGGATCAACTCTGGCTAGGTGATTCTTCCACTCCTCGGGTTACCACCCATCAATAGGTAATATACTTTACTTTATCTTTCAATTAACTTTGAGATGATTCTTTTGGTGGTCGTAATAGTGGAGTTGTAGGACTATATATAAAATATATGACATGTAAATAATCACAAAAAACAACACCATAATGAAAGGAGTAAGTTACACAAATAATGAAATGCATAGGAGGTAGAACAACACATGAACTTTATTTAGTAGAACAAACTTATGCATCTTGGTGTCCAAGTATATGTGTAGATTTAAAGGTGACTATGTATGGTATGAACATGTGAGAGAATTGAGACATGATTAATAGCATATAGGCAGCGAGCGTATTCCATCAACCTTTCCATCTCTAATTGTATTTTCTAATACACATTCTGATATACATATCATGCGTATGCTATTTTAGTGCCATAACAGTCTTATAATAGACCAGAAACCACAACACATAACAATTCTACACAACATTTAACTAGGCGGCATAATGTTACATCCCTTCGCTACATTTTGACGTCGACAATACCAAACCTATTCTAACTTTAGCCAAACTTTCCTCAAGTCACATATACATAAAAACATACTTAAAAAAGTCTAAGAACAGTACAAAATAAGTCATGAGGTACTTGAGGCAATATCCTTCCATCCATCAGCCCACAAGTTCGTACTAAGAACACAATTGTGATATCCTATAAGGACTCACTTTTGTGGACAGTAAAAGTGGTGCAGTAGCTAAGTTACAACACTAACAAACTAAACCTATTAAACATATATGTCTTATTTCATAACTTAGCTAACTAAGAAGAAAAAGTCCTTTTGAACCACAAGAAATTTTGACAACAATCCTTATGACACATGCTGTCCAAAATTTCAGCACAATCATAACTAGCATATACTTCTTGTTTGTCATGGGATAAGTATAACAAATACATGGATATTTCCACCTACCTTAGCCTTCAAGGTTTAGGTTTCATTCAAGAACCTCAAGGGATGTGTAGGATGCCTTGTGAAGTGAAATAAAGAGAAAAAAAGAGTCTTTAGGAAAGCTTAAAATTTGTTAAAAAGTGAAATGAATTAAGAGCTATTTTTGAGCCATTTTTAAAGAGTCAATTTGGCTGAATTTCCTTTGAACGTTTCATGACATATAATAATCTTGTGATGCAGTAGCTTGGCCCTTACACTTGGGCCTAAATGGGTCTCAAAGTTGATAGGCCTTGGCTGC